>WBMV01004379.1:157141-239567 GCA_013396655.1 Campylorhamphus procurvoides | reverse complement strand
ACAGACACCCCAACAATCCCAACTTATCCCCCTGGGATCCCCCAGTGCAACCCGTGGCCCTGCAGACACCCCAACATCCAACCTTATCCCCCAAGGATCACCCAGTGCAGCTCCTGGCCCTGCAGACACCCCAACATCCCACCTTAACCCCCAGTGCAGCTCCCAGCCCTGCAGACACCCCAGCATCCCACCTTATCCCCCACTCCAACCCCTGGCCCTGCACAGACACCCCAAGAATCCCCCCTGTGCCCCAAAGGATCATCCAAACAATCCTGGAGCTCTTGGCAGTNCCCAGTGCAACCCGTGGCCCTGCAGACACCCCAACATCCAACCTTATCCCCCAAGGATCACCCAGTGCAGCTCCTGGCCCTGCAGACACCCCAACAATCCCAACTTATCCCCCTGGGATCCCCCAGTGCAACCCGTGGCCCTGCAGACACCCCAACATCCAACCTTATCCCCCAAGGATCACCCAGTGCAGCTCCTGGCCCTGCAGACACCCCAACATCCCACCTTAACCCCCAGTGCAGCTCCCAGCCCTGCAGACACCCCAGCATCCCACCTTATCCCCCACTCCAACCCCTGGCCCTGCACAGACACCCCAAGAATCCCCCCTGTGCCCCAAAGGATCATCCAAACAATCCTGGAGCTCTTGGCAGTCTTGGGGCCGTGCCCGCTGCCCTGGGAACCTGTTCAGTGCCCACCACCCTCTGGGGAAAGAATCTTCTCCCAGTATCCATCCTCACCCTGCCCTGGCACAGCTCCAGCCCTGCCCTCAGTCCTGGCACTGTCACACAGAGCATCCTCTGCCCCTCCTGAGGATGCTGAAGACCACAGTGAGGCTTCCCCTCACAGGTCCCTGCTCTAAACAGGGAAAGGCTTCAAACATCATGTTTTTCAAAAAAGCACAAATGAAAAAGCTCTTCACAACTATTTGTACCGGAAGACAGCTGTGCTTTTAAGCTTGTCTTAGCTATGGTTGGGCTCTTAACTGCTCCATTTCCCTTCCACAGATTTAGCCATGGTAATGAATTCTATGGAGTAACAGTGAATATTTCATCTTGTCAAATGTAAAAGGGACATAATTTTTCTCTCTCTCTTCCACTGTTTAGCACAATTACTTAGGGATTGTTTTACGAGACCAAATGATAGGGAAGGACCAACCCACCCAGTTTGGCACATGAAGGACCTTTTGAGTCCTCCAGGGCTTCTGGAGAGCTGGTCTGGTTTTTGCACAGAGGTCCCTCCCTTCCGAGCAACTCTATCTGATCAGCCCAAGCAGAGATGTATTGTTTGAAAGTTTCCTCCTTAAAGGAGCTAATGAGCAGCTTGGGCCAAACCACTGCCCTAAATCACAGTACAAGCACAGATCCCACTTCTCAGTAAATGCAGGTGTTTTGAGGGATATCAAGACAACCACAGACACCTAAAGGGGGCAGTAAGTCCTACAGCAAAAGGGATTGAGAAATACTCAAATGCCTCAGAAACGCTCCCAAAACTAAATTAACCAACATGAGCAGCAACAGTATATTTGTGATTTCAATTTAACCGTTGGTTTGTGAATGGGAACAGGTTGAGTCCTGGTAAAGTCAGTGGAATCTTTGTGGTCACCAGATGGAACTGCAGCTTCATCACCTTACTGGTAACTTAGCTACAAAGGGTCTGTTAATGAAGCCTTTACCTACCTCCCATGAATCTGACTTTCTGTGGAAGCTGGACAAGAGGAATGAACAGTGCAAAATGCTTTTAGTTTGACTTTCACAAGCAGACAGAGGTTGGTTATTTTTAAATTCAGGTGTCGTTTTGGAAAAAGCCACTTCAAATTCTTCTCTCTGGTAATAGGCTTATTCCATCCTCAGTGACATCAATGGGATTGCTCACAGAGCATCACCTAAAAATGGTAACTCTTTATAGGGTTTAAGGAATCAAGGGCTAGTGAATTTTAAAAATTCTATTAGAGAGAGGAAGGGAAAAGGATTTAATTATACTCATTCAGAAACTCTATTAGTTTCCCCCTATCAAATTAAGACTAATTCTGTCAGGATTGGTAGCAAAGCTGAAAGAACAGGAATGAAAATCCTGCAAAATTCCTGATTTTCCATGAGATTTAGGCAGAACAAAAACTTGTTCTTTTGCTTTCTCTCTTACCAATGCCCAGACTCCTCCAAAGGGTTGGAGTTGCCTTCCCTCATTCTCAGAAGACATCAGTAGTCTACACATTTGACTAACATTTTAGAAGTGAGCTAGAGCACTGTAAGTACAGAGGAATGCTAATTTCGGAAAGCAAATCTCAGAAAATGTTTCAGAGTAGCAGCACAAATGTTCTAGTTCTCAAAAATAGTAGCAACACTGACAGTTTTGCCTCCTGTAAAGAGACTGAAGCTTTTGCTGCTCATCGTCTCCATAAAGAAACCCATGTCAATTTTTACTCAACTGGTGCCTATTTTAGCTTAGGGGGAATGTGATCTGTTTTGTTCAGAAAGACATAATAGAAATCAGTTATTTTTGCCTCATAATAAGGTATACACACATTCTACTCTCTTTGCAGTGAGCTCCTACTTCACACTGATGTCAAACATGACCTCAAGTACCAGTCATCAGCTGGGGTCTACTGGGAACAAATGGGAAGGTCTGAATCCAGTTACCAGCCCGTTCTATTTCTGCAACAAAACCCCAGCCTGGAAACTTCACCTGATCAAAGACAGCTCTGCTCCCTACCAGGCTGTTTCTCAGTGCTTCCCATGCTCCTTCCAAGTCTGCACACCATCTCTGCTGGGAGTGATCCCTGAAGTCAAAGATGTCCAGAAACACTTGGTTATGCTCAAGAACTCAACACCTGCTCACATCACGAGGAGCTCATTGTTCAGGTCACCAGGGAAGGCTGAAGCTGGGCTCAAATGCTGCAGGGTTTGTCTCAGCTGTCAAGGCAAATGACACTAATGAACAGAAGAGCATAAGTGTGGCCAAAGCAAAGCACAAATCTACACAATATGTTACCCTGCACTATCAATAATAATTCATACACCACACTTGAATTACAAAGTACTGCTGCAATACAAGTGGTGAAGACTATTAAAACTGAAAGCATATTCTATTGTTTATAAAACAACTAATTCAGGTATGCAGGATATTTGATGTTTAAGTGAAAGGTAAGAATTGTATCATGAGAACTGTTGAAGAATACCCCTTGGATACTGTGTTTGTGAAGGCAGATGTAATATCTATATGAAATGTGAGAATTCTTCATCAGGCTGCACTAAGCTGATGAATCCTTGTTGCCTTCAGCAAGAAATCAAGTAATAACATGAAGGAACTATTTACATAGACTGCAGGATTTTTTTTCTGTTAACTGCAGTGATGAGTCCATGAGATAACACAGTATCTTGTTCCCATCAGAAGCACTGCTCTGCAAGGACATCAAGTCAAGAGGGACTTACTCCTGAGTATCACATTGTAAAGCAGAATCCAGAACTGAATTTTATAGTGTTTGGGGCATAGCTTATCCTCTCTCCCACTCTCCAGACCCCTGGCATTGAAGTGTAAGGACAACATGGCACAAAAAGGCCCCACTGCAGTAAAAGGCTGAGGGCAGGATCAGGATACCTGACCAAGTTACTCCATTCCCATGGGATTTCCATGGGGCAGCCAGGCACAATCACTGACTGTCCTTAGGCTCTCAGGCCTGCACAAAAGCAAGGTCTAAAAGCCAAGTCCTGACAGATCTGTTTATACCCTGTAACATAACCCTGTTTCCCAAATGCATAGGGATACAGAACTGTAACTACATTTTTATGAAAAGCCTCCCAGATTCGTATTGCCAGTGCAAGTGGCTTTTGTAAGAGATTCTGGTGTGCACAGTTCATACCATTGAAACAGAGGAACAAAACTGTCCTGCCTGAACACTCCAAATGTTCACAAAGCAATGAACAATGCACCTTGAATAAACCAGAACTCCTCTCCAACTTATTTGGGCATTTAGGGTACTACAGTGCTAAAAAGCAGCATGACCCCAGTGGTAAGAAGACAAGAGTTTCAAATGTCCAAACCAGTTCTCCTGTTTGAATAGTTTTAATGAACATCAGTCCAAGAGATCACTTGATAGTATGAGGTACATTCCTTGACCACATATGGCTGTGCTTAAGGAAAAGGACAAACATATACTTAAATTAAATAGTGTAATTTAATTTAGTAGTAATTTAATTATCAAGTTAAAAAAAATTATAATTAACTATTAACGTTAATGCCTTGAAACCTTTCAGAAAGCATGAATCCAAAAGGAATATCCACAAGTGGTCACAGACTTGTAGTTCTTCCACCAGCACTGCCACCTGCACCAGTCTCTTAAAGGACTATTTGTTCAGTGAAGAAATTGGTCTTAGTCTGTAATTGGAGTCTCGGCTCTGCTACTTTGTACGCTCTTCCAAGAGATACACGATGAGCTCGTAGGTGGACAACACAATGGCTGTGTTTGGTATCTGCCGGATGAGCTGGGCAAAGAGTCCTCTGTAGAAGGCCAGGTACCCTTCCTCCCGGGCCACCAGCCGTGCTGTCTGGATGAAAGCCTTGTACTTGGTGCCCTCTTCCCGCAGCCGTGTCCGAATCACCTCTGCAGAGCAGCAAAACAGGGCACTGGGTTAGCAAACAAACCTGCCATCACCACCAAAGGTCCTGCATGCCAAACCCTCCTGCACCAACTGCCTGCCAGCCATGGAATCCTGGGCACACTGCCCTTCAGGCAAGAGGAGAAGTCAGAGAGTTCCCCTTCATGTGGAATAAATTAATTGTTTGCTCATTGAAGCTACTACAGATCTAAATGCTTTACTGGTGCTCACACAATCAATACTGCCCTTCCTATACAACCATGGTATTGTTCAAATCTATCCAAACAGAATGACTGCTCAGTCCACAAGTGTTTCCCACAACTTGATCACAGAACCCCAAAGGCTGGGGGTACTTAGCTACATGAGGTTACTGGTGAGAACAGAAACATTAGGCAAACCATTTCTTTTTGGTGTCTTTAGAGTTGTTTCTAGCAAGTCCCAATACCCAGCTATGTGTCTCCCTAGAATGGTGAGACCAGTACTGAAAATGGCAATGCACAGTAATGTGCAGTTGGCCACTCCAAGAACTAAGAATTTTCATCTCTAAAGCCCATCCTTTGTCTTGGATTACAGGAACAGCTGTTCTACAGCACCCATCAAAGGGAGTTAACATACCGTGTGGATAAGCAATACAAGAGGCACAGCCCTTGGAAACAGCAGCAGCAAACATCAGTCCGAAGAAGTTTGTTGAGGTCCTTTCGGTCCCATTAGAAGAAGGGGGTGGTTGGACTTCCTTTAAGTGCTTTTTTAAACTTTCATAAATAGCAAAGCAGATAATGGTCTCAGAAATCCCTGCATAGGAGGCAGTCAGGCCCCTGTAAAAGCCACGGATACCTTCTGTCTGGTAGACATATCTAGCACACTGCAAAGCATTCATTGGTTTGGAGCCCCTTACTCTAAAAAACAAAAAGAACAGAGCATATAATGAGCCAAGAAAAAGAATTAATGTTAAAAAGCCCTACCCTTATGGCTTTCCATAGTTTTTATAACTACAGAAATGGTTCTCTGGTAAGTTTGACTCCCAAACTCTCCTAGGAAAGCTGCTGAGAGCAGGACTATCATGCTAAGAGTGCACACTAGGCTTTGCTGCTTCACCAACAGATACTCATAACAATTCCTTCAGCTAAAGTTCTGTGCAGTCTGTCACAGTTCACACCAATGCTTTAAAAGACAATAAGCCTTGAAGAGACACTGTTTGGTGTTAAACTAGTGACTCCATTCAAAGCCATCTTCAGCAGGCCAAGAGATGGAGGTCTGCTGCAGGAGGAATGATCCTTCATTCTAAGAGGCAGCAATCAGTTCAAAGGTGCCACCCTGTGAAGTGCTGGAATTAAGTCTTATAAATTATTTATACAGTTGTCATGCATAAGATCCTTCTTATCTGACCTAACATGTCCTTGCAGGAGGGAATTTCCATTCTAAGCAGTCACATTATTAGCAGAATCTGTTATTGCTTCGATATCCATCAGTGCCTGTGAATCACTCAGCTAAAAGATGCTTCTGTCAAATCCCTGTCTGTCTTCAGGAGCTGTGGTTAACAGTAACACAATGCTGAAGGAAGCAAAAGAACATTAAACCACTGCCACAGACTCTTATTGCCTCCAGAATGTTTTATGACACTGCACTAATGTGGCTCCATTAGAGTTTAGAGGCAGCATCTCTCTGTTTACAGCTGCAGGAGGACCAGCACCCTTGGGTTGCTGCAGTAACACACTCCTGCAAGATCTGCATTCAGTACAAGTGACCTCTCCATAGCCTCTCTTAGTGCTCAATCAAAGCATTGCAGTTCTCAGCACATTTATCCTCAGCATCATCCCTGAACTACAGAGGGTTCTGTACACAGAAATCTGAGAGAAAAATAATGCTGGGCTCAACTAAAGATTTACAGTGAAACCAGAGATGGAACCTGACTCAGCACTCAAGGCAAGTTCCACATCCTTCTCCATAGTATCTGCATCAGACTGACAGAGGACATGCAGAACCAGAAACATGGTGGCTTGAAAGGTTGAACTGGGGCTCAGGGAAACAACTGGGCAAGGTCTATAAAAGTACCAGGAGCCCTGAGTGAAAACATGGAAGTTCAGTTTTCCAGAGGCTGCTTCAGCCATGCAGTGCTGTCCAACCTCCATCAGTCAGTTACTTACTTCCGTTCCAGCTGCATTCTCGTTTTCACCATCCATATGGGATTCATCAGGGAATTTGTGATAAAGGCTGAAGGAAACAAAACAAAACCAAAAGTATGGCTGAATCCAGGCTGGTGTATTGGCATGAACTGTGCAGTGAGACAGATCTGGTCACCAGCTCTGTCTAGAGGTGATCAAATCCACCCACATTCACAGCATACAACTTCATGCTAAACTTCAGGAGACATCAACCGATGGATTCTTCCTTTTGTATGTATTTAATAGGTATATCATGTTCCTAAAGGCTGTTGCAGACAAGATACCTTCCTTACTGACTGGGTTTTGGAATCCCAGCTCAAAGAAAACCCGTGGGAACATGAACCTGTCCTGGGCTTGTGTTCCCCGGGGCTGTAGGTGGTGCCCTTGAGCCGCTCATTAACAGAACCCACCACTAATTAAGGGCTTAGTTTGGATACGGTTATTTTTAGTGACCACTCTGGTGACTGATGATTGAAGGAGCATAGCTCTTCTGCAGTATTTTTCCTACAAGAACAAACTATTTTCCCCAGCCAGGTAGGAAAAATACAACATCCTGAAACAATTTGGCTAAAACAGTATCAGAAGTTTGCTGGTGTCCACTAATAATTCTTTTCTTGCGTGCAGACACATCACCAGAGCAGCTGGAAAAACATCCCAAATTAGCAAACACCAATCTAGAAATGTTTCATACTTGAACAGAAAAGCAGTTCAGTGTAGGAGCTTGCAAACTTCTGTTTTCTGGCTTATACCACCTCAGACTAAGTGCACATTTTCAGAACATGCCACACACTGGCCTCTGTCCTCAACCCAGAGATGTCACCCAGGACTTGGTGTGTTAGCCCAGGTCCTGCACAGACAGCCAGCCCAGTCCCCACCTTATGATCCATTATTTAAATTTCCCAACTATTTAGAGGGCTAGAAGTCTTGCACCAGCACCTCACACACTGCCTGGCAAGGGGCTGGACACAGGGGAAGGTGAGTTATAAATAAATACCTGCAGAACCTGCAGAACAGACATGCACAACGTTGCTGTTGGGCACAAACATGTTGTTGAATTGCTCTTTGGCTTTGGAGTAGCATCCAAAGTAGACAGCTCTGTGAGGGAAATAAAAGGAAAGCAATGTAAGAGATAGTGTCAAATTAGACAATTGCTGTTCTTCTTCCTGCCCCCTGAAAGCCAAAACTCTCTCCAAAGAGGCCTCCACATGAGCACTTCCATCTCCAAGGACACAGGAGGGTTTGTGTTTGTTTTTTTTCCTTTTTCCCTTACACTACAGTGCCCCCATTTGACTTGACACCCACAGGGCAGAAATATTTTACTATAGGAGGCAACACAGTCTTGCAGACAAAGCAAGTTAGATCTGGTACCTACACCAGCTCTGGCATTATACAGTCCTGTAAGCTTGGGAATGTCACTTTCCCACCTGAAGGCCACATTTTCCATAAACTGGTGCAGCACTTCATGCTTTAAACACTTATCACTGGACTGAAATAAGTTTTATACACCTCAGATCCCTGCAAAATGCACAGGAATGGAGGAAGCTCAGCTATCTCAACAATCAGTCTGCTGAGTAAGAAGCTGCCTGAGTCAAGTAAGCTCAGCTCACAGCTCCCTGAAGTGAACTGCTAGAAAGAGATGGATAATGAAGACTACAATTGGAGACTTTCCATAAAGTACCTTCTTTCAATGTTATGAACACAAAGGACAGCATGAGTGAGTTGCATGGAGAAGCATGGCCTGGGTTCAGTTCCCTGCTGCAGAGGTTACCTGTACAGGACTCCCTGCTCCCAGAGGGAACATCCCACCTACCAGGCAAGAGGCCAGAGGGGGAGTTCATCACTCTTCAGGTTCCTTTGTAACTTTTCAATTTCAGGCAGAAAACATCCACCAGTTTCCTGATTGCTAACCAGTTTGAACATTTCCTAGACAGAAAGATCCTCAGCCTTGCCAAGAATGGGACTGTCACAGGCACATGGAGAAATCATTTAGGTGCCTGTAATATTTCCAAATGCAATCAAAGTTTGTAGCTGTTTTGCTGTTGCTGTTAAAAGGGAGGGATAAATCCCTTTTGGGGTTGTGTGGCTGCAGTGAGACTCCTTCCTCTCAGCTGCAGTTTTTCATTTGAGAAGAATTTAGGCTCTGCAGGACCAGGTAGGTACTCCTGTCCCCTGGCATCGATCTCCCTCTCACTGCTAGGCACTGTTATGGATTCAAGAGAAGCAGTATCTTACAATAATGCAATTATTAATCCTACAGACTTTTCTGCCCTACTTTCTATTGCTTTCCCAAGCACATAAGTGGCTCTTGCAATGACTTGGAATTTAAGTGCTATATATACTCAGCACCTTACAGTGTAAACCAGATTTTTACCAGCATTTATTGGTGTGTACATGAGCAGTATACCTGCACAAATCTCAGTTCACAGATGGGATAACTTCATGGCCTACTATTTTGAATCACAAATCCACTGAAACATTTGTGTTGGCACCTTAAATGTGTCTTTTAGGCATAGTTTAACTATTTACCTTGATGGTGCAACTCCAACCAAGTTTGGACCCAGCCCTCGGAAGAGTGACCTTGGTCCTTCTTTTTCCAGAATTGACCTTAAAATAAAAACAAATAGGGGTAGGGGGGAAGACAGTATTTAGGTTAAAAGTCATGTTTCTTGTTCTGTCAGGCAGAGAGTCAAAAGAACTACACAAAAGCCATGAGTATAACTTGTGAAGCTGTTCTGATTTTAAGCTCCATGCTATACTTCAAAATTAGCAGAATTACACACTACTGAATAAAAGCCACTGTACCATAAGATTCAGTGCACTACAGGCACATGGGTGTCATAGGGCACAAGGTTATAATTTCCATTCATTGAAAGCTGTTGGAATTGATTTAAAGTTTCCTGGAGAATCCAGTGTTAGTTGACTGATGAAGAAAGAATATTTTTGGCATTCTCTATATCTAAGGAATTCAGGAGTTTGCTTCCTATACAGTCCTGTACAGAGCCATGAAAAAGACATCCTTTTCCCTTTCACAATAACCTGGTGAGGTGTTTTTTCCCCAGAGACAAAGCTGAGCCATGGCAGGCATACCACAGGCTATGGGGGCACAGACAGTGGCTCTCTTAACTGAACTCACCATGTGAAAACCATGCTAGAAAATCCAGATAATTCCAGGCTCCATGGGTAGCCCACTGCACTCATTGCAACTGCCAGTTTGTCAGAATTTGCTCTCTAGGTCATTAGCACTGTTGAGAGTGTTCCCCACAGACTTTAAACACGAGCTCATTAGACAGGAGGAGATATAGGAGCTTCTGAAACACTTTTTTTCCTGCAGCAGGGCTGAACTTTCTGTATAAACTCCAGGGCTGAGTGTCTCCAAGGAGACAGCTCCACCAACTACTTGTTCTTTGTCACTTAACAGTCACGACTGCAGATTCCAGCTGGGCTAACTCATCAGAATCTTAAATGGATTAGACAAAAACAGCCTGTCCTTCTGGAATGCCTTCTACCAGCAGGAGGCTTAACCTGCCTTTCTGGGTACCAGTTTTCTTTCTATTTACAGAGTTAAGGGGCTTTCATACTTAACACCTTTAGCTCTTACAGAGCATTCTATAGGAAGGGCCCTCAGGGCTGCTTCCACAGCCATATAATCTTCCCAAACCCAGAGGCCCAAGTCATATTCAGTCTGGCAATGCATGCATGATCAGGATTGAGAAAGGGCTGAAGAGAAAAAGCAAGAGACTGAACTTCTTTCTTCATGCATTTTTATTTTCTTAGGCTAATCAGTAGCATTATCTGCACTTCATAGATGCTGCCTGCAAGGGAATGACAGCAGAAAAATTCTGCTCTTACTTCTCAATTCTGTAAAGTAATCAGCTTGAAAACTTGGCAATACATACAGCTAAGCAATTCCTGAAGTGAAATGAAATCAAGATCACAGTCACCAAATTTAATGAGCTTAATAAATATGTTTAAAAGTTGATCTAATTTTAAATCGTTTCTTCTCCCCCTAAAAAAAGAGACAGCCCCAGAAAAAATGGGCCCAGAGGATGAATTAAGAACCTTGTGCCTAAAAGTTTTCCCTTGCTTTAGTTCCAGCTGCCTGAAGTCCAATGCTGCAAGGTGAAAAGATAGCAAGGGAAGGGAAATGAAAATCCAAGGCAACTGGCACTACCTCACGCATTCAGTCACGAACTGCTGTAGACTCACCTCTGAGCAGACAAAGAAATGTTTGGCAGGGGAGAGCAGGCTGTTTACAATACAGCAACTCAAGCCCCAGAATGACTCCCAGCCAGAGAGCTCTGCAGAGAATTTGAATTAGCACTCCACTGTTATATAACTGTGCAGCTTCTCCCCAGGCAGGCTGCCAAGCCTGCTGGCCTTACATAAAATCATTCAGCTTGCATTGCCAGTTGGTATTTTCTTTGGCATTCCTGCTACCTGATCTCAACAGGACCTCTCTGCATCACCCTGGGGTGCCCACAGAGACAAATAAACTCAATTCTTTTGTATGAGATCTGACCCATAAGTTGATGGTGCTTTGGTATTAAACACAGTGGTGGGGATTTCAGTGTCAGAGTTGCTGGTGGAACTATTTAGCAGCTGTAATTTCACATTTGCTCTCTTTCAGGAATACACATGTGACAGGGAACAGCTAGAGCATAACTGCTGCAGTCTGAGCCACTCAGAAGGCTTTTACCAGAGACTGTGATACAGGTGTACACAGGATTGATGCATAATTATAATCAGCAAAGCAACAGCTAATAGAGAGGAGAGCTCATTAAGTCAGCTACAGCTGAGAAGATAAAAGCCTCCAAGACTCCCAGCAGACATTATACTGTAGTGAGTGCTTTTGCAGAAAGTGTTCCCCCTCACTCCCCTAAGCTTCAGGAACAGATCATCCATACAAAAGGACTGCAAGCATATCTTAAAATATATGGAAACACAGAATTCTGGAGGGCACCTGGTTCAAATTCATGCTCAAAGCAGGGCCAGCTTGAAGGACACAGCAGGGGCTGACCTGCATCACTGAGGGCAGGAATCAGAAACCTGCTTACAGGTGAAGGAAAGGCTCTCTCTTCCTGAAGCTCCAAAGAGAGAGCACTTCCAGAGAGGAGTGAAAAATTCCCTCCATCAAGCAGGTAAATGCCAATGGCAGCAACAGCAACAAGCATCTCTACAAGTTACTCAAAGCAAATTGGGAATGGCTCCAGGAAAAAGAAAAAGACAGAATATATGACTTATTCAGTCCTTCAGTCCTTTGCCAGGAATTGGTCCCAGCTAGTAAGGATTACCTTTGCATTGCCCAAAGGAGACAGCAGACATGATTATTCCAAATAATTTCTCAGTGTTGAAAAAATGTCCTTCTAAAATGTTTTCTGTGACAGTTCCCACAAACTAAGGCACATTAAGACCTTACAGTATGGCCTGTGTGTTGATTGCTAGGAAGTCATAACTCCAAAAAAGCCTAAATGTGAGGAGACAATTTAAAAGTAACCCTACAGACACTTATGCAGATCAATTCACTTTGGAAGTTCAAAGCAGCACTCGGGAGTCCTCAATATGTCTGTGTTTTTAAAGGAGTAATTTCTCTTCCTATTGCTAAGGCAGAAGCCCAACTGACAGGAATCCTTCCAGTGCAAGTCTGGAGCAAAATCTGCATTCCCTGTTTGCATAGAGGAAGTGAAAACTCAGATCACTGGTGTCAAGAACACTGCATGAGAGGAGGAGCAGCAGCACTCACTTGAGGACACTGAAGAGCCCAGGGGACACAGATGTTGGCCTGACCATCCCTTCACCACTGATGGTCCCCAGCTGCATCTGTGGGTAGTAGACAGTCCGGAAGGCCAGCTTTGAGGATTGAAGCCTTGTCTTTATCACCTCTAAGGGGCACGTAAAGATGGCACCAACTGTTCCTCCACATCTGCAAAATACAATTTAAACAGAAGACAAGAGTTTGAAAACCAAATCACAACACGGTGTGTAAATAAAACCTGAAGACTTGTCTCCAGTTGGTTCTGCTTTGTGGACAAACTCTTAGGAAACAGGGCAGTGTTGGCATTAGGCAAGGGAGACTGTTCCCATGCCCTGGGGGGAGGGAGAAAGCTTGAGAAACTGTTAGTATGATCATGTGTAGTGATGAGATTGGTAAACACAAAGGTGAATCCCAGCACTCACAAAAAGTCCCCAGCTGACCATGGGACTGGACCCACGTCCTACCACGACTTGGAATTCTGCCTGTAAAAACTTCAGAGGCATCCATGTTTCAGAGGTTGTTGTCCTAAAACAGACATGCCCTTGGATGGACTTTCTTATGGGAAGCAGGAAGTTGGCAGATGGGAATGAGCCACTGGGGATTAGGACACTACAGACTGAAAACACAACAACCTCATTCTTCACCATTTCAGTACTTAGGATTGAAGAGCTGTCTTCAGAAGGAGCCAATCTGAAAACTACACTAAGACACTCTTAAATAAAACAGTGCATGTCAACTTTTTTGGGGGGGTTGAGGGAGGGAAGGAAGATGCAAGGATTAGAGGGAGGGTGGGAAAACAGAATCATAGCACAGAAAGGCTACTAAGGAACAGCCCACCCCTGGCTCTGATAACAGAGGGCAAAAATAAAATATTATACACACATGATCCCATAAGAGGCATATATTCATCTTCATACAGTCAGACTGAGCCTCATAAACAGCACACTTAGCCAAGAAGACAAAGTGCATGAGTCCTAATATTCATTTTAATCAGTGATCTGAAAAGTGACTGGTCAAACCCACTTCTCTCTGCTGCTCTTCCTCTGTAGTAACTGAATGTCCCTTCTGGCAAACCTCACAATTACACACAATGCTGAGGTTGGCTAAAAGGTCCTATATCTACATTTTATTACTCAAACACACTGGGTTTTAGGAAGACTTAACTAAGTATTTCAGGTTTTTTCTAAGGACATTTACTACAACTGAACTGATTAGGAAATATTTTGTTTACACAAGTGTCAAAGCACGTGACTCCTTCAAACACCTGTGTTGACAATTTTCCTTAGAAAACACCCCAAGTCAACAACTTAACTCTCTTTGCTGTTCTTGTGAAATTGTAACTTAAGTAGTTTTCCATGAAAGAGAAATGAATTTTAAAAAATCATCCCCACCCTTCTTGCTAAAGAACATTGCCTGCACTAATTTGGGAACAGGGATCCACAGAAGGACATTAATGAAGGTACTAGCGCATATTTTCTAAAGCCCCTTCTAGACATGGACTACTTTACCAGGAGAATCTTTATTCAAACATGAGGAAAAAGGCAACAGAAGAATGGCAAAAAGATCTCAGCTGTAGATACAGACCAGGTTATAAATGCTTTAGCCAGTAAAGCTTATTTTGCTTGTTGAAACAGTGTGTCTTGTATCAGCAGAGAGCATTCTTTGCCAAAACCCTCAAGTTTTTAACAGCCTGACCACCCTGGCTCTCCAACCACAGAAATGAAGGTCTTTACAAGGTTCAAAAGGACACCCCAGACCTCGTGGCCAGGGAACACAACTTCCTCACCACAGCTTTCATGTTCTGCAAGATTCTGCCTGAGTATGACCCCAAACTGTGCTTTTCAGATGTTAAATGCATCCAACAGAAGAAACTCTGTTTTCACTGAGACTGACAATGATTTAAGCACTGTTCAATGAGTTTCTTCTCCAAGTCCTTGCTCCTTCCTCTTGCCTGCTGAAAGGGATGAAAACCTAGAGCAAACATCCACAGGGACAGGCACCATAAGAACGAACTTTGCCTTCTCCCTTTTCAAGCACTTCTGATTTGAGTGTTGACTGAAGCCTCAGAGCCATTGATGGACCTGTGTCCACAGCAGCAGAAACTGTGTCATTTGGCTGGGAAATGGCAGTGCTCACAGAGCTTATCAGGCCTGTGATTATTCTGTGTACTGACCCAGGGCTGGGAGCTGACCCCTCTGCTGGGAGGACAGACAGGCTCCAGGGCAGCCTTCTTGTGTCAGCTGCATCTCACCGTGCTCATGTTTCTCTGAAATGAGATCTCAGGGGAAGGGCCAGCCAGGAATTGCTTTCCAGCAAAACCTTTTCTGTTGCACATATAACTCAGAGCAGAAAGTGTTTTGAGGATCCCCCTTCCAGATCCTCACTGATTCCTTCCCTAAAATGTACATGCAATACAGACACAAGCATGTACAATTAACACCCGACTCACCAACATACTCAGAACAATTGTTAAGTCTGTGGGAACTTCATGAAGAAAATTTAATTGCCTTAATTCCCAATTCATTCCTCTACCAATGCTCCACTCCTGTGCACTCTGTGTTCAATCCTCATTTATTTCACATTTATGAACACTACAATACTTTGACAGTAACAATTCATAAATTCAGAGCACTGAAACTCTATTTGCTATTTTCTGAACTACCAGCTGCTCAGTCTAGTGACAGCTTGCCATACAATTTTTAGGTTCTCTGGCATATTCCCTCCTGCATCAGCTGTCTTCTTGCCTTCCTACTCCACTCCTTGCCTTTCATCCTTTTAGTCTGTTAATCCAGTTAATTTATGCAGCCTTTAATATTTAAGGACTTCTGGCAATGCATATGCAATCCTCTGATACTCAGCACAATGAGTTAATATCTGCAACACCAGTTTTAACAGCTCTGAGTTTATGTTGCCAGTGTGACATTTAAGAAAAAAAACATTATCTAACACAGCAATTTTCCAAATGTCACCAGGGTGCACACACTACGTCCCAAATATAAATACACTGCAGATAGTTCAAGTAAGGACTTTGATGTATTGGGCAGTTTTTTTCACATGGGATTATTTTCCTTTGCATGGGAATTCTGCACCTCATTCCCTGGGAAGATGCCTGAAAAACAACACACTGTGCACAAGAGAAACACTTGGTATTCCTGGGGTGTTCCAAATGCCTGAATCTGGGAAGAACAGAAACAACCTCATCTACATAAACAGCTACAGACCCTGAAAGGGCCAGGGCTGTGCAGCAAGATAAACCTGAGCTGGGAAAATCTTATGCTGCAATCAAGGCAAAGCCTCCAAATCTTCATACTGGTGTGAGTCAGGGGTCTTTTGATACATCAGGGCAGCCCAAGAGTTCCAGAGATGTTAAGCAGTGTTTACTCCCTAAAAAGAGAACACTATGTCAGACTATTTGCAACAGGTCAAACATGGTGGTACAAGGAGATACATAACATATTCTACATTCACAGCTGCAGAAAATAATTTACTTCCATTAAAGAGAACACTTTAAAAAGCACACAGAAGATGCACATCTCAAAATCCAATTCTCATCTTCCCCTCGCTGCCAGCTTTCTATCTTTACAAAGTCCACCCCCAACGTACCAATCACTTGCACTTGAAATAAATTCTCATCACCTACTAGTACAGTTGATAGAGATGACAAGAACCTTAATTAAGAGTAAGGCTTACTTCATCAGTCCTAGGTTTAATCACTGAGCAATATTCTTAATACAAATAATAAGACAATGTTGAATGTTAAAGCAAATCCTGCAAAACAAAGATCTTTCAGTGGAGTACACTGACTTCACACCAGGATCACAAGCAGTGATGACAGAGCTGTCTGGTAGAGAAATCACAGCTTATAACCAGCCTGACACATTTTGTTGTAGGAGTTTTTGAAATCATTCTGGTTTTCCAAACCATGTCATATGCTCCAACACGACATGCACAGCAGGCTCTATCTTTTAAGATTTCATTACTGCATTCTCAACACTGTAAACAAAACAAGCTGCTGCATTCTCAGATACCCCAGGAAGCTGAGCATCACAGCAATGCAGATTGTTCCTAATGAACTTTGAGTTATTGATCCTTTAATAAATTTCTAGCTAATAATGTTACCGTGAGCATCAAATGCCTCTTGGCTTCAACTGAGACAATCCACCTGTGGCCATGGAGAAGGATGTCACTGTGCCCTCAATTCAAAGCAGCTGGATGTCACCCCCCTTCCCACAGAATGCTTCCAACTGACAGGTGGTTTAAGCAAGCTTTGGTACCTAAGGCTGCTTTTCAGAGCCACAGGAGCAAGGGAATTGTGGGATTAGGCTGCAATTCCAAGACCGAAAACAAGCCACAAGCACGCATTTCTTCAAACACTCCCCCCAGACTGAGCCAAACCACTACAGAACACACATCACACAGTGCCAGTATGAACTCAAGATTCAAAGTTTCTGCCCAGGTTTTGCTCTTTGCCAGTTCTATGAAGGGCACTGCAGCCCCCAAATACCACTTGTTAGGAAATCCCTGTAGTAAACAGCATTACTCCAGCTGGAAAGACAACATGGAGTAACCTCTGCTGCAGCAGCTTTTCGCAAACAAAAACAAGCAACAACTGCACTTCAGCAGGGAAACAGGAACCCAGAGTTGTAAACAGGTTAGTATTTGTTGTGCAACTCAAGCAGCATTGTGTCTGCTGCCTCTGAACCCTCCCCAGCCCTCAGAGCCACGTTCCCACCAGAATTCCAAGACCCTTTGGTTTGCTGTTGCCATTGGAAGCCTTAAAAGGAACTAAGAGAATCTAAAGGGCCAATGAGTCTGTTTGCCTTGAATAACCTGGTTAATAGGAAACCATCTCTTTCAACAACTGCAGAGCACTTTGCAACATTCAAATGCATTTCATCAGTCCCAGACTGAAGTACTAAACACTTCTGTTCTGGCCACTAAGATTACCTGAGAATATGGGAATTCAGGGCCTTGAAATGGGGAAGCTCAGAGATAAACTGGATGGCAGGCAGGTGTGTGTGGGGCCACACACTTCAGTGTTGGCTGCTGCAGAAGACTAAATTTGCTGTCTCATTTTCCTCTCTGTAACATCCCAGAAATGATGGCACACTTTCCCTTTGTCCCTTTAAATAACAAGATATGCAGAACCAGACACAGGTCCAGCAATGAACCTTTAAAGGGCTGTTTACCCTAAAAGGGCATCTCTTTACTCTGAGCTGTATCTTCATCTCTGCTTCAGAAACAGATCAGTCCTATCCCCCCAGAGTGGTCAGGGGGAATATTCCCTACTGTGTTTTCCCTGTAGGGTCTCTCAAAACCAGGCTGGACCTGTTGTGTTGCTGGGCCTGCTGCAGGAAGTATTTACTGGGATCCTGGAGAAGGCAGAGGGTACAATAAATCACTAAGGAAGATGCTGACCACCCAGCACTAGATAAAAACACTGAGGAGTTTAAAATTCCTATTTATTTATAGTCTGATGAGTTACATGAGGACACAAGAGCTCTGGTAGGTGTTGTTGCTACCCAGAGAAGTTCCATGTGAACATTCAGGTCCAGCTTTTGTCCCAAGGTCCAGGTACTGCTCTGATGCAAGTGGGGGAGGCAGGGGGAGAGAGGACTTAGTGCAGAGTATCCAAGCCAGCAGAAGAGTCTCTGAAAAACTTGGCTTTGTTTGGTTTAATATTATATTAAATGAACCTCTTGCTCCAGGGATGCGTCAGAGGAGACTGAAGTCCCCTTTTTAGCAACAGAAAACACAATGGTCTACTATTAAACAGAATTTAAACTGACAACAGATTTCACGTTGGTTTCCGAACTATTGTTAGCTGACAAGCTCTATGGAATATTCTGTTACTTAGATGATTTAAGCTGCTAAAAACTCAAAGTAAAATATTTCTGACAAGGGCAAAAGTGCACTTAATCTGCACAACAGATGATTAAAACTTAGTTTACACCATAAAATTTTTTTAGTGGATTACTATTAGCGTAATTGCCATAAGTTAATTAACGGGTTTTTTGGAAGGGTTTTTGGCTGGTGGTTTGTGGGCCAGGAGTGTTGCTTTACACTTTCAGCATAACAAAACCCACACATTTACAAGTTCTTGAAGCACAAATTTGAAAGCGGCCTGGAATGTCAGGCCATTTGAACACAAGGAGCAGGCAGGACCTTGTGGAACTCTCCTTGTCGCTTTTGGGAATCCTCTGCGTTTCAGTGCAATTGCAGGGCTCAAACACTGCCAGCCCCCGTCTAACACCCACACATCGCCTGCCACCCACGCACTCTATTCAAGCACTGATCAAACACTGACCAAACACCCTCCTTTCACACACCGAGCCACGGCCCGTGCAGGATTGCGGAGCCGGACAGCGCTTCGGGGGTGACCCCGCTCTGCTCCCCCTTTGACTCAGCAGGAGCCGCCCGGCGTTTACAGCGATTCCTTTATAGCGACTCCTTTCCAGCGATTCCCTCACAGGCTTGCGATCGACACCGGGCGCTGTCGGGGCGCCGCTGCCAGCGCGACCTCGGGCGGCCCCGCCGGCCCTCCCTGCCCGGCCCACCAGGATGTACTCCCCAATTCCAGAGGGCCCGTCTGCTTCCAGGGGGCCCCGGGGCACGGGGGGACCCCCAGGGGGGCCCTGAGGGTACAGGGGTGGTCTGGAGGGTCCCTGAGGGCACGGGGGGGGCTGGAGGGTCCCTGAAGGCACAAGGGGGTCCCTCACGGGTGTCCCTGAGGGCACAAGGGGGTCCCTCACGGGTGTCCCCGCGGGCAGAGCGGTTGGGTCCGGAGTGTCCCCACCCCGGCCCTCGCCCCCGGCACCGCGAGCCGGCGCGTCGGTCCCGGCCGGGCCCGCACTCACCCGCCGGCGAAGAGGTGCAGCAGCGTGTTCTCCTGCGGGCCGCCCGCCATGGCCGCCGGCGGTGAGGGTGATGATGGTGATGATGGTGATGAAGCGGCGCCGTCCCCGGGCCGCGCTCGGGCCCGCCGGGAGCTGCGGCCGGAACGGGCCCCGCGCGCGCACGTGACGCACGGCGGGAGGGGCGGAGCCGCGCGCGTGACGTCACAACGGCGAACCCCGCCTCCCCGCGGTGACGTCACTGCGCACAGCGTCCCTCTCGCCCGTGACGTCACTGTACACACAGCGTCACACCTAGCTGTGACGTCACCGAACACAGAATCACACCTGTGACGTCACTATACACACAAAATCACGTCTGTGACATCACCGCATAAACAGAATCACACCTGTGACGTCACCACACAAAGAATCACACCTAGCTGTGACGTCACTATACACACATAGTCACACCTGAAAACTCCTGACATCCTGCAGACCCCCAAGTCATCACTGGGATTCTACAGAGTTACTTTTTGGAATGACATAGAATATATATATATATATCTCCAAGATCCAGGCAGCAGGATGGATTTGCTGTGGTGAATATATCAAGGGTGTTGGGACTGTAAAATGGTAAATAAATGCAGAGTTTTCTCTAAAGTGTAAGGTCATTGGATTGTGCAAATGAGTGTGTGAATAATAAAATCTCCTTTCCCTTTGTTTCATTCCCTGCCCTGAAACTGCACACAGTGAAGAACCTTCTGCTGCTGCCCACTGGTACCAGGGCAGTGGGATTTTCTGGGTGGCAGCAGGAGCAGCTGCCAGGGAGAAGAGGGAGCCAAGGCTGGGTCTGGGTGCCAGCCCACGCAGGGGGTGTGTGGGAGGCGTAGGCTCAAGACAGCCACTCATCAAACAGCTTCCCAGAAAAGCCTCCGGACAAGGCTTTGCAGCAGGGCTGCCTGTGACCTGAGGCCTGGGGAAGGATGTGTCGGGGCTGGGCTGTTCTTACACACAGCCCTGGAGCTGGGGCACTGCCTGGAATGGCAGGTCATGTTACAGTGCTCGGTGTTAAAGCTGTAAGGCCTGATTTCCACCTTCTCTATTTCCATGTTGGCCAGGCTGGGGCAGGACAGGTGAAGGTCATTAAAAGTTTATACTGTGTATAATTTCAGTGTGATGTACCCTCTGCAGCCGATGGCCCAGACAAAAGCAAAGATGGGCAGAAGTAGGAAATAGCCATAAGGGCAGACTGCAACCCAGCACGTCCCTGTCTGACCTGTGTAAGGCTTAGCAGGTCTATGATGGCATCTTTAAATACTCGATTTCTACAGAAGCATCTTCACTCACTTTTTGCCCCTTGGTACTGCCAGAGACACATGGAATCACAGAATGTTAAGGGTTGGAAGGGATCTTAAAGACCATTTATTCCCAAACACCCTGCCACAGGCAGGGACACCTCCCACTAAAAGAGGCTGTTCCAGGCCTTATTCAGCCTGGCCTTGAACAGTTCCAGGGAAAGGGCATCCAAAACCTCCCTGTGCAACACACAGCAGCCATTGGAGTTTGGTACTTGAGCTCTTGTAATGCATGGGGAAGCAACTCAGGAGGTGTCTGGCTGTGGGCAGCAGAACTGACAGAGCTGGCTCCTCAGTCATCACATCTCCAGCCCAGCACTGCAATTTAAGTGTTCACAGATTTCAGTTGAATTTAATACAGCTACTGCAGGTTCCTCAGCAAGAGAAACTGTGCAAACTACCAAGTGTGTCCACCTGTGACCCCTTTCCTGCTTAGTCCTCTCTGCACTGTAGGGCACAAAACCACAGACCCCAATTCATCCCCACCAGGAGTGTTTAGGAACATGCTGCAAGCTGTTGAGAGTTCCTACAACGACAGTAAAGTAGCTACAGGCTTTTTGCGGAACGCTCTGCCCCTAAAGAATAGTTCCTAATGGGGAGGACCCTACAGTAACACACCACCAATGGTTAGGACGGGTATTTTGGCTAAAACTGCTCCTTTTTCCCCGTTTCTCACGGCACCAGCGGCCCCTAAAGAATAGTGCCTAGCGGGGAGGACCCTACAGTAACACAGGTATTAGGTATTATGGTATTATATTGGGGTATTTTGGTTAAAACGGCTCCTTTTCTCCCTTTCTGGCGCAGCCCGCAGCGCGGTGTGTCCGTGGCGCCCCCTGCTGGCAGCGCCCCCGCAGCACACCCTGTGGCCGCTGTCACCTTCCCGAGGTGACACCCGCGAGCACAGCGGGACAAAAGTGCTCTCCCATCACCAAACCCCCTCAGCAGGGCTCGGCAGGGTGACCAACAGCTTGTGGTGTTCTGATTTGCCAGGCGAGCTGGCGAAATGCCCCGTTTGCAGCACCCACCGTGCCGCCAGCCTGTCTCGCCGAGCTCCCTGGGCAGGCTGGGACACGGATGGCAGTGCCCGGGGAGCGCTGACACAGACACAACAGCAGCACCTCACTGGCTCCAGATATCCCTGCCACCTGCCAGAAACGTGGAGCGAAGTTTGCACGTCGTTCCCGAGCCTGGGAGGTTGTGTGCCTTCCAGGCTGGAGGATGCTCGCAGCCCTGCCTGCCTCTACCTCGCATTCCCCAGCAGAGAGCACTGCAAGAGCAGTGTTAGGAGCAGAGTCACCTCAGAGCAGTGAGGGACTGGGGAAGCAAGGTTTGATCTTTAACAGATCCTGTGCAGTCTCTGACTGCACCACCAGGTTTGCCTATAAATGCCTATCACCCACTCTGGACACTTTGAAGATACTCTGCCTTGTGGCTCCTGTTCCTCTTCACCAAACACATCTCCGAGGGCAGATCAGTTCTAAATGTCTCAGGCATTGCTGACTTTTTTGAAGCCCTGGAACACAGGGCCATGGGCACCGTTTGGGCACCTCACTTGTTTGACCCAGGCAGCAAAAGAACTCCCTCCTCCCTGGCCATCATCACCTTGATTTCCATTTTCCTCATCCAGGTGGAATGAGGAGGTGTGTTTTCCTGTACCTGTTCACTCAGCAGCCGTGCAGATGGGCTGCTCTGGAGTGCTTCTCCTTCCCCATCACAATTTTCTGGTATTGGGAAAGCATTGATTGTCCAATCCCCTGAACTGCTTCACATGTCCAGTGGGATATCGTTGGAGAATCCATCTCTTTCTTGCTTCTTCCAGCCATTGAATTTGAGCTCCTGGGGTACCCCACACTGTGGTGTGTCTGTCCCTCTGGCACAGGGTGCCCTTCACCTGTGGGGGTGAAGAGAGGGGGCTCTGCAGAGTGTTGGGTGCAGGTGTTGGGTCCTGGCAGGGCAATCACAGGGTTTGTGGTTGTGCTGTGAGCTCATCAAAGCACCGGGAGAGTGGGCCAGATCTGGGAAAACACTGTGTTCCAGACACTGTTGTTACAGCATGTGGAGTATTTCTAGGGAATTTCATGAGGATAAATGTGCACAGAAGCATTGTGGCCTCCACAGATCAGACACCACAGGAGCCACAACAGGGGCAGTTCCTAAATTACTCTCTTGCCAGTACAGAATGAACCCAACCAGGAAAGGGTTGAGCCAACTATTCCTGGGACTTGTTTTGTCTGGTGGCTTCCTACAAAGTGGAGCAAGGACTCACCAGCTTGTTCCACATCATTAACAGCTGGCAGCTTCCCAACCATTACCAGCCTAGTCTGGATCTCACCCAGCATCTTTGAGATGAAAGACATTGCAGCACCACTGCACTCACTGCTTTAGGTCCCAATCCAGCTCCCACTGAAGTCACTTTCTCTTTTTTCACTGAGTGCAGCTGGAGATGGGTCTGACATCCCTGTAACAGATCTGTCTCAAGTCGTCAGATTGGTGAAATGTTGGTAAAATAGCCCAACACAACAGGTAGATGCCTGTAACCCTGCTAGTTTCTGGCATCAGACTAAAAACAGCAACACAGTCAAGCACGAGCCTGAAGAATTATATTTCTTTCTTGAAACCACTGAAGACAAACTTAGAGCAGCCAAAGCACCTGGTGAAAGGAATCTAGAAGCCTGCTCAAGGGTGTCAGTGGGAGGTTGATACTCTTTCCAAAGTGCATCCCTGCCAGCAGCATGATCAAAGAAATGGCTCTGGTGGTGATGAACATACCAATAGTGCTCATCTGCCCTGAGAATGGCCGAGGTCGTGGCTCAGATTTTGGGAGCAGCCTTGGGAGAAGGGATGTCCAAAAGGGTATCCAAATCAGGGTCAAGAATTCAGTCTTTTGATTTTTTTTCTCTAGAACAGGAGGTGTGATCAGTGGGAACGAGTGACTGAGAGCCCTGAGAGCCCGTGGCTGACCCAGAGAGACACCACCACTGACCATGGGAAGGCCAGCTCTGGTTCTGCTGGAAACACCAGAAAATACTGGTGGCTTCAGCCTGTGGGCAGGGCTGACCTGTAGTACCGTGCTGAGACACCTCAACAGGACACAGGAAGCTCCCAGAGGTCTGTGAGGAGCATCAGGAACCCATGAGGGTCCTTCCCAAGAGGCAGCATCACTGAGGGGGACTGGGTGAGCAGAGCCGCTCCAGCCTTGGCAGTTCAGGGAAAATACAGCCTAAACAGCCAAATACAGGGTATGTAGCCAAATATAGGCAGAAAGAATCCTGATTGCTGGAGAATGAAAAGGGGATCAATGGAAAAGAGCAGCACCATCCCTCTCTGTGAACCCACTTCCCTCCATCCTCATAGCAAACTCCTCTGCAGGCAAGACTGGGACTAATAGGAAACATATGGGGAGGGAGTCTGTGCTCCAGGGCTCCAGGATGAGCAGCTGAAGGAGCTACCTGGACCCCATTCAGGAGTGAGCTCAGGGATCAAACATCTTGTGAATGGGGAGTGGGCTGGGTGGGGAACTTAAAAGGTACAGGGTCCAGTTCAGTGCTCCCACCCTCCCAGGGCAGCACGCCAGTCTGGAGGAACATTCCAGCTCCAGCACAACAAAGAGGAGAGTCACAGACCATACCCTGCACCTTCCACACATCTCTTTCCCTTCCTCCAAATGAAACTGTCAGAACTGGACCAGCCACTGGGGACATTGGTCTTTGCTGAGATCTAAAGACAAGGCTGTAAAGCAAGTGCACAGTGTATTGTTACACAACAGGATTAAAGTTGCTTCCAGTTTAGATCCCAATATCATGGTGACAGCCTGCATCACCTACATGCTTTTGTCATCCCCCAGCTGCAATTACAGCTGAAACATGGGGAGGAACATTATCAGTGTGACAGATACCTTTGTTTCCCGTGTTTGTGCTTCTCTGCAGTTTCACTAACAAAATACCTGCAAGAATGAAATGAAATATCCTTCATCTCAACAATACTTCCCACTTCCCTGGATTTGCACATCATCACTTCATTCAATCTTTCCCTTAAAAATAAAAAGTGTGTTTTTTAAAGAGGAATTAAATAATTTAAGCAAGGGTGGAATGCACAGGAGACAAGCTCAGTTACCAAATGCTCTGCTGTTTTATTAGCTAACTTCAGCATAAAGTGCTCAGTGAAATGGCTGCCCATCCCATCAGTTTTATTACCTTCCACATGTGCTTTTTTATTATCATTAGCTTAGCTTTAGACAATCCTTTCCAACCTTTCCTGTGTCTTGATCTTTGCTGTCCTCACTCCAGGATTAAGTAACAAGGTTGTAACCAAGCATTTTCCATTCCTTTCTGTACAGGGCCCACTGGGTTATTCCAGGACTACTTCCTTTAGCTCACCCCTGACATGCATGAAGCCCATGCACAGACCCCCTGAAATCACAGCTCTAACTACAACAGTAAAGCTCTGGGTGACCTTCACATTTATCTCAGTAATCTTCTGTCCAGCATGGCTTTAAAGAGATTTGGTCTAACAGCCCAAGATTTGGATTAAGTTTTATAGAAACAAAAGCAATAATTGCTCCAGTTTGAACGTATTTTTTCTTGGGTTTGTTTTTTATTTAGTGGATGAGAATTTCCAGTTAAATATGCTCTGCAACGTTACAATCTGGATGCAGGAACAATGTGCCAACATGGCTCTTGCAATACAGCACTAAACCCCTCAAGGACTGTGTGTCCTATTGTTGCAGCTTTATGGGCCCTGCCTCTTTCTCTATAAATTTTACACTGTCCATTATCAAATCCTTCCAGAATCTCCTCACCCACTTTCCCCAAGAACTATGGAATAACCTTCAATGCCCTCAAACATCTTGAGATTTCTTTGGGGACAAACTCTGGACACAAGGATCTGTCAAAGCTCAGTCCCTTCCCTTTCTCCGGGTGCTGAAGGGGTGCCTCAGTGTCATTGATGCCTCAGTCACATCCAGTCCCCTTAGTGATGCCCTCACAGGCATCCTTTTGAGCTGTGCATCCCCTATGAGTTGAGTTCCTTCCCTGGCAGCCAGGACTGTGTCAGATGGGGATCTGCACTGGGCAGATGGCTGAGGGTGCTGCTGGAGGGGCAGAGATCACAAGTGGGAGGAATTGGAGCTGTGCAAGTGGCAGACAGATGCTGAATTCCTCCATGCTGTGATTACTCAGGAGAAGAGTGCCGTGCTGTAGGCACAGGGATGAGGTGTGAGTAGGGGGCATATAGGGAATGGGGGAGCCTCTCCCACCAAGAATATGTGCTTTGTACCCTCCACTTCTCTGCTTTTCAGCCAGCCAGCAAAATGAAAAACATGTGAGGGGTGGAGCAGGAGGGCAGGGATTTATGGGTTGTTTTATAGGAGATGATATAAAACACTTTTATGTCAAGTTCTCTGTTGTGTTAATTTCCTTTCTCCTTCTCTTGCTCTTTTCTTAACCACATACAGGAGAGGCTGAGCAGGGCAGATTCAGGCTCTCTGCAGTCACAGCATAAATCTACCTATGGAATGCCTGTGGTCAGTGGCCAGCCCACCCCTTCTGTTCCTGTGCCATTTATTGTGCCTTGTGGAACATGGAACCTGGCGCCAGGTGATGTCTTTGTGCTGTGGGCACTTCAGTCTTGTTGGTTCCCCAGCCCTTCCAACAGCTGTGCTGAAATGTGCCCTAAATGCCACTGCAGTCATGGTATCTTTTTACCTGATTCTCAGGATTCCAGTGCAGTTTTAATCCCATTGTCAAGACCTACATGGTTCTCAGTCTAAGGGGTAAGGCAGGTAAAAGAAGTAGAGTTATTTCTCTTTTCTGGATGTACAGAGATGCCTGTGGGAGCTGGTAAGTGGCTGACTGTAGGATATGTTAGCGTGTGACCTTATGGTGTGTTGGCTACTGTGAGAAACAGGTGACTCCTTGGCAAATGTCATTATTTGATGTAGTTCACACTTCTTTGTCATCTCTGACTGAAACAACGAGGAAAGGCAAGGGATGAGAACGGGTTAAGAGGGAAGGGGAGGCAGCACAAGTGGATTTAAAAAAATAAATTAGTCACTGCATTCAAGGCAAACGGCAGCCTGTTGATACATCCCACCCAAAGGGAACTGAAAAAGTGACCTCATGCTGCTTGTCAAATACAGCCCCATCCCTCCCATGACTACCTAATGCTGCAGCTCCATCTGTCTGGAAGCGAGTCCTCGCCAGGGCCAGCTTTACCATAGAGACAGAACAGTGCTCGTCATTTGTAATGACTGTATTATTCAACCTGCCCTGGTCAAGGCATTTTCCAGTAAATCTAGGAACAGCAAACAATTACTAAGTCCTGCACTGTCACATGTGTGTGATGCAGAATGGTTGAGTGTTTAGGTACAAGTTTATGTCATGCTTTACACTGCAATAACCCCTTGGTTTGTCTCGATGTGGCTCTTGTGAGAGAAGTCCTTGTGCTGGACCTGGACCCTCCTGTGCTGGGGGTGTGTGACCAGGCATGCTGGGGCAGCATCTCTGCCTTGGCTTTGTTGCTCAGCTCATGCACAATGTCCTTGGGAAATGCAGTGCAGCCAGGCAGGGCAGACTGCAGCAACCATCCCTGCAGGACCTCCTGTGTCCTCTGTGCCCCGTGAGCTGTGCCAGAGCTGGCCATGGATTTTCACCTGGGCACAGAGGGCAGAGCTGGGGCAAGTCTTGGCTCCTCTTGCTCAGGAGCACAGGCAGAGAACACGAGGGGGAAAGGCTGCCACTTTCTCCACAGACAGCTGCTCTTTCCTCCCTCCCATTTCTGAGGCATCTGAAAAACCCAAGGTCAGCTTTCTGCTTCCCTGTGTTCAAGCCAGCTTTAATCACAGCAAAGCAAGATGCAAGTCCTGGCTGGGCCGTGCTCGTGGCACCCAGGCTAATTCCACACAGAACAAGGTCATCTTCTGCCCCAGCTACTCACACATCCCACATACCCAGCCACAGTACTGGTCCAGCACTGGCTGAGTTGTAACCTGCCCTAGCGCTTTCTCTTTCTTTTGCTGTTAGTTTCAAAGATGAACAACAAAAATAACCTCTCTTTGACTAAAGTCTAGCAATTTCTCTGGAGCAAGAGACACAGATTGCTGCTCAGAGACTCTGAGGAGTGTGCCAAGAGGTACTGCCTCAGGGATCCTTGAGAAATAGACTCTGTGTAAATCTTTCCTCTTGGATGTTTCGTGGAGTCATCCAGAGTGTCATTAAAGCCAAAGACAACACAGAGAGGTGGCAGGCAGTAGCAGGTGACTGGATGTGATGGTGCAGGAGGCCACCTGAAAGGACCAGGACACCACAGCCTCTGCCTGGGTACACTTTGTCAAGAACTCTGAGTGCAGGTTGGGCTTCAGCCAATTTGGCTTGCACAAGTAGCTTTTCACTGAGGATTTTATGGGGCTCCCTGGGACCACGGGGCAGTGGCAGCCCCCCTCTCCTCCTGCCTCATCACCCTGATGTTAAGTTATTTTACAATTATTATCTGAAGTCAGTGTTTAGCTGTTGCCCAGGTAACAGCTCAAACATGCCTCACCTCATGGCCTCCCTGCAGCTTCACATGGCTGCTGGAGAGCTGGGAAGCAGACTTAGTGCCAGGCGCTGAGGAAATGAGCTTTGCAGCCTCCCCAGGACATCCCAGAATACTGGAGAGCTCGGAGGAGAAACATCCCCAGCCAGATTCCTGGGCAGGCACCTCATTCAGCACACAGTGCCTGACATAAAATGCACAGCACCCTCCCACCCCTCACACCCTTCGGTTCCCCAAACACGTGCAAAGCCACGAGGCAAAGGCAGCCCAGCTCACACCACTCCCTCTGGAACCTCTCTCCTACCTGCAAAGGCAGGCCCTGGGATGTATCCTCTGGGAAAGGACATGCTCTGACACACACTGGGAGTACCTACAGCCAGACATACAGTCCTGCAGTACACACCGTGCCTCCTGAGCCACAGCCTGAGCTGAGTACAAGAACTCAACACACAGAGCCTCTCTGTCCCTGCAAGGGGTTAAGGAGCTGGAAGGAAGGCTGTGGCAGGCACTCAGCAACCCCATACTGCTAATAAAAGATTAATAATTCAGGCAGCTCACTCACAAGGAATATCATCTGGGTAAAGAGGACAGTATCAAGCCTGGTGCCCCCCTTCTAACAGCCTTTGTATCAAATGTGCTCGCCTTCCAAGCCAGAGCACAGTTCTAGCAGTGTTGCTGCTTGGGATGTCGTGACCACAGGTTTGCCTTAGGGTTAACTGCATCCAATAAATCACGAGGGACTCCTCAGGGACTGACTGGCAGCTCTGTGCTCCCTGCAGTTTGTGGCCCTGCCTGCCTCCATGCCACAACCACAGCAAGATGTTCCACATTTGCAGTCAAGCCACAAGAAGTCTGTCCCAATTCCCTGTTCCTTCAGGGAATGCTGTGGGCTCTGTGAGAGAGGAGCAATGCTGTGTAGTAATAAGGCAGCACAAGGAGTCAAGGAGGCTTTCACATGCTGCTGACTAAGGTTACGGTCCAGTGAGATTTCCTCAATGTTGGCCCAAAATGTATTTACAGCCAGTGCTCCGATGTGAGATGTGATCCTGGGTTCTGTCATTCATCCATCATGGAACAGCCCCATAATATGCCAAGAGTGTTCTCAGCCTCCAAACAAAACCCAGGAGTGGGAAGGAGTTCACACAGTCTCCCTTACATAGCTACAGACAATCTGGCCTGAAGTGGTTCACTGTCCTTAGTCAAAATACATATTATTACTCTCATGTTGCATGGGAAAATACATCAGCTTTGCTCGTGACTGTATTTACTAGCAGAGGTTCCTGCTGCAGCTCTATCAGCATGGCTTTAACAGGCAGCTCATGCTTGTTTGTTCTTCCTTCCCAGCTCAGTCTTGCAGCCATTTGCCACCCTCTGGTATCTCAGTCTGCCTCGCCAGCCCCAGCCCAGCCTCAGCTTGGATCTGTCTGGGCTGGTGAAGGTGAGTCTGTGATGTTTCGGACCTCTTGCACTCAATGGTGCATTGAAGCACATCAGGAAAGGATAAGGTCAGGTATTTCCTTTGGGCTGGGTGCCCAGTAGCTTTGGAGCAGGGGAGGAAGAGAGTTTCCAAGGCCCCTTTGGAAAGTGGGGGCCAGTGCTACTCTGGCATGGCAGGAGGAGAGCAGTCTCTTGCCAGGCCCCCCCTGGACCCCTGATCAAACATTTTGGGGCACCCACTTTGTGCTCACAGATGAAACCACTCCTCTCATGAATTTGGGTGCCCAATGCCAAGTTTAGATCCAGTCTAGACGCAGTAGCGTATTTATAACCTCGGCACATGACGTGGCAGGCAGTGGGGTATAAACAACATTCAAAAATGATGAGGTGCAGTGTTATTTATACATTGAAGTGCTCAATGCAGGTACCACAGCCCTGAGGGCAGAATTCACAACTTACTGGACATTAGGAAGAAGCTGCCCTCTCAGTGGGAGTGGGGGTTTTGAGAATGGGACACAACAGCAGCCAAGGGGACTGTCTGATCCCATACCTGAGCTCCACTGACCACACCTCATTGGGAATTCTCAGTACTCCAGGATAAATTTGATTTTGCCTGTTGCCACAAGAGATGAAAAGAGTGAGGAGCAGCTGAATGGCTCGGCCATTGCCTGAGATGTAGGCAAACCTCCATTCTGTCACAACAGCAAAAACATCCATATTCAGCAGGTAAAATTCACAATGAAACTCTACTTACAGCGTGGCATGATTGAGTGGCAGCAACTCTCTCATAAATCTAAAGAACTATTTCATGACAGTAACAGGAGACAACATCTGTACCACACCTTGAATACAAAAGAACATGAGTGCAGTGAGTCTGCAGCTGCTCAGGGTGAGGGAGGGAGTGAGGCATTACTGGATATACAATCTGCAGCTCCTTGCAATTAATTCAGTTTTATGCAACATGGGTGCACTCCACTGTTAAGCAACGTTTGGGTGACATTGTCCTGAGCTGACAATGTCAGATAAAGATCTAGTTGAGAAAACAGAAGAGTTACAGAATGATTTGTTCCAGAATATTGGTCTGTTTATGGATAAAACTGATTTAGTGGAGGGTTAATATCTATGAATCTCTTTGATCTCTTGGGCTGAAACGGGAATGCAAGTACAATTTTTGGCCTGGGAGCCTGAGCTTTCCACCATCTCTCTGGTTTTTTTGTGGAAACTGCACCCCTAGAGTAGGCTGACAAGATGATTTTGATTCCATCTTGGCACTGATACAGGAATCAGGAGGGGTTTTTAACAGCTCATCCTTCTCACCAGACAGTGGCTCTTTGGTATGGTATCAGCGTGGCTAAGTCCTGTCTGGTGGCTGTCAACATCCCAGCCCTCCTGAACATGGACAGCCTTGGGACAGGCTGGCCGAGACAGCAGCCAAAGGGATGGGATCAACTCACTGATAACAGGATGAAGGAAGTTTCCATGTCAAATCTCCCCTCAGCCCTTCGGGGAAAGGAGTGTCACATCAAGAGCTGGACATGACTGCTCTTCCCTCTCTTCTCTTGCCACACAGGGTTTTGGGTTACTGCCTCTGGGAGGGGGGAACCGGTTCTGCAGGTGATGGAGGGGGAGCAGGAGGGGAACAGTGAGGTTGGACTCCTGTGGCAATAAATACCCATCTGTGTCCTTTGTGTGACTTACATGTCATGAAACACCTCAACCTTCCACCCGGAAAGAAATTTTTACAGACATAATTGGCTTAATAACAGCTTGCAGAAACACAGTACTTTCTCTTGGGAATCCCACGCACTGGGCAAACATCTGACCTACAAACCTCAGCCCTGAACACAGAGATGTCACTGTCACTCAGAGATGGATTATCCCCACAGAAAGTACACTGCCCAAATGTTAGCTCATCCTAGAAGTCAGAGAAAGGTCAAGGAGCTGAATCCTCCAGTGCTTTCACTGAGAAAATGTTCCTTCCCCCTAGCAGGTTTTTAGGGAGACATGGATGCCAAGGCTCTCTGCCTTTAGGTATCTGCTGCCTTTTTTAATAAAGTGAATCTAGTCTTTGGAGGGAGAGGGACAGAGAACACAGTCCAGTGACTCGCAGATCTTGGAACCCTTCAGGTGTGAGGTCTCAGTGCCAGCAATCAGTGCTGTGATTTGTCACTGTGGCCTCTTCCTTCTCTTGTGCCCATCTGACCTGTGAGAAATTATGTCAGCCCAGGCACTTGAACTGGAATTAGATGGAGAAAGAAGTGGGCAGCACAGTGAACCAAGCAGAGGGAGCCTGCACATGTAATGGCCATCCTGGTGAGCAGAGGAGGCACTAATCAAACGTGGAATCCACTGAGTATCCCCACTGCTCCTTCCCACTCCTCAGCAGCAGGATGGCAGCTGGCTTCGAGGCTTTAAAGACGATAGGCCTGACTAAAGTCTGCAGCCCCTTTGTACAGGGGGATGGATGGGGGACAGTCCTTGCAGCTGCAGCAAGACCTCGGTGCCACGTTCGGGCAGGTTTCCCAGAGCCCTGTGCTGAGCTGTGCAGCCTCCACTCAGCTGTCTCTGCAGCTGTGTTTGGGTTTCCCTCACTCCCATCCAGGGATATCAGTGACACAACCAGCTCTCTCTGGGCTCTCTTAAGTCCTTTCACCATATCTGGAGAATAATAAGCCATCCCTCCCTGGCACCAATCCCTCAGCTCAGGTGATAGGTCCCAAATGCCCAAGAGCTTGCCTAAGAGCATCAGAGCCAGATCCTGGGTGTGTCCATGCACGTTTTCCCTTCATCCCTTCCCAAAGCCTCCACACCTCCCCAGGCTTACTGCTGGAGATCTGTATCATTGTGTTCTGTCTTGTTATTAAGATTTATCTTTTAATGAGCTTATGGAGATGGCTGCAGTGACGCACTTGCCGGTGGGTGATGTTGTCACCCTCACCACAGCTTCCAAGGCATTTTTGAGTCATTCTCTTGCCACACAAGCAGTGCTACTTGGCTGAATGGGAAAATCACCTTCCCCTCCCAGGGCAGCAGATGCTCAAGGACTGGGAGGGAACAGGCTTAAATGCCTGGTGGGTTTGCAGCCATCTCTTACCCACTCTGGGTTGGCAAAGCTTAACTAGATTCTTTCCTTCAGCCCTTTGCTGTAGTTTTAAGATTAGGTCAAGTGCTATTCCTATTTGAACTTATTTAGTGTAAAAACATTAGTTTCTTAACATGACTATTTAATTAATAGTTGAGCATGGAAATAAAGATGCCAAAAGCAAAAAAAAAAAAAAGAAAAAGAAAAGGGGGAAAAAGTCTCGATTCAAACTTCAGTTTTTTCCTAACAATATTGGATGTTGTGATTCCCACTGTATTTCAGACCATGCCTGCCAGGTAACAGATTTCTCACCTCTGCTGAGTCCTGACAGGTGGGCCAGTGAAGACTCAGCATCAACCATTCATATCAGTATATTTATCACACAGAACAAGGCTACAGATTGACAGAGGTGGGAGGAAGATAGTCCTATATGATATGTAATTATGTGATGTAGAAGACCTTTAGCAGTATGATAAGATTGCTGGGGAATTCTTAGGATTGGAAAGGAAGGAAATGATACAAACAAACTAGATGCAACACACATTCTCTTGTTAAAGATTCCTGAGAAATTCATAGATGCACACAAAAGCTTTACAAGTTGCTTTATGCAACTACCTTTTGTCTCATAAATTTTGGTTTAGGAATTTTACATCTAAGCTTTGTACGCTTCTCATTTCAGTGCTAGTTATCTGATGCCATGGGTAAACAGACAGTAAATGACACTGTAAAGCAAGAACATCCTTCTACAGTGATTAGGTGTTGGACCATGGCTTCACTCACAGAGAAGAGGGTTCTTGGCAATTTGCTTACTCTTGTTGCAAAGACATGGCTCCTGAGTTGATTTCTCGCCCCGCTCGGCGTGCAGACACCAGCCATGGCCTCGTGATAAGGGAATCATTGTTATAAAGAGCAGTTATAAATAGCTATCAGACACGGGGCGCTGGGGCTGTGTTACTCACAGCAAATGTGTCAGCCAAAGTTCTTCCATCAGGAAACTGCATTTCCCACCCTTTGTCTGTCTCACACTCTCCTCCCTTCCTAGAGGTATCTGAGGTATTAACTCCTGTATCTCCAAACTGTTTTCCGCTCCAATTCCCATTCCCTTCCCTTTCCTTTCTTCAGCATAAGGACAGAATGACATAGACACTTTAATGATGACATTGTTCATTGGGATCTTCTCCTGTCCTGACACCACGGTTTGGAAAGACAGAATAAGGAGGTGCCTGACCAGTGCTGCCCTTTAGACAACAATTAGTGTAAGTTAAGCAACAAAGCAGCTCCAGTCAGGTCATACTAGTAAGTCAGAGCAGAGAGAAGCACATAAGGGATGGAAAGTCACAACCCTGAGTTGCTCAGGACAAACTGCCCAAGTCTGGGGAAAAGACACAGCAGAGGCACCAGCGAAGGCACTGAGGAAAGGGCAGTGCTGCATGTGTCAAGTAGCCCTTTGTCACAGCCCGTGGGAACCTCAGCTGGGAAACTAAAATTAAGGTTAGGCCGTTTTTAGGCAGCAGAGAAAAGACTGGAAGGGCAACGATGCTGGTCCCAAAGAGACAGCTGAGATTACAGGGAAATTAACGTTACACAATTGTCTTTTATAGACACCATGGGGCAGGTGAAAGGGAGGGCAGGGTTGTTTTTCCCTGAAGTATCTATGCTGGCTATTCTCAGAAGTTACTGAGCAGAAGACTCAATTACACAAATTCCTAATATAGGAAGTTATATGATCATGGGCTAGTTTTTTAAAAAATTTTGACTCACCCATTTGTCCGTTTCTAATGGTAAAGGTCCTTACTCTCTGGAAACTTCCTAGCAGAACTTGAACTGACTCAAGGGAACATTTATTCTGGGAGACTGTCCTTTAAAAAGAAAACAGGGTGAAGAAAAAAAAATCAGCTCTGAGCACTATTCACGTTTATTCACGTCTAAAGTAAACTGCTTCCTGTGCAGACAGAGTAACACAGAAACCAGGCAACACCCAAACCCAGAAGCACCGAGGCCCTGTGAAGGGAGCTCTGGACTGTAATTCAACTGCAATTCAAGACACCATGGCTCAATTCCTAACTCTACACTGGCCTTTTGGCTGCCATTCAGTGAGCCAATTCATTGATCCATGCCTCAGTTTCCCTACTTCTGTAACAGGCAGTGATACAGATATCCTTAGGGTTTTGCTCCTGAAGGAGCTAAGGATATTCCACTGCTAAGGAATTTTTAAATAACACTTCCAGTGGCCTTGCCCAATCCAGCCCCTGCTGATCCCTCTTCCTAATGTTTGCTACACTTCACTCCTTCTAGAGATCCTGTACTTCCAACACTTCTCCTTAGAATAAAAGGGGGGAAAGGCATAGTAATGAATAAACAAACCACATCTCCATCAGCCAGGAAGAAAAAACAAAAAAATGCAGACACAGAGACTGATGTGACTAGGTGACATCCTGCCTAGCAGATTCCTAATTTCCCAAGATGTGTCTTGTGAATGGAGATGGTTTTGTGTCCTCGAGTGAGGGTGTGTTCAATTTGGGGAGCAGGGGGAGATGGGATCTGCACAGAAATGAACTCCAGGAGCTGGGGAGAGGGGGAAAGGCTGTGTAAAGAAGGCAGCCTTCCCTTTCTCAACCACATCCTCAGGAGGGCACAGCAGAGGTCGGGCTGCCCCTGGTGTCTGTCTGGTCTGGCACCCCGAGCTGTGTGGTTTCAAATCCTGTCTGTCTCCGAGTCCTACCGAGCAGCACCGAGAGCCAACTGAGAGGGGGAAAGAAGCTGAATACAACCTAACCCCAAATCTCTTTAAAGGAAGTCAAAGGCCAGATGTGCTTTGCTTCCTCCCCGCTGCTGCCACAGTTGCCATAGCCTGTGGTTGTGGTTAGTCTGTCTGGAGCTCGAATGTGAGAGACTGAAACTGCCTTGACTGGAAACTCCCCCCAGCTCTGTGGCTGCTCATCTGCAGCAGCACCTGATGGGCCTGCACAGCCCAAGGTGCATCTCAAACCAGAGCTTGTGTTTCTGCAGGGCTCAGGTGCCTGACATTCAGAAACGGTGTTCCCCCCACAAAATAGAAGATATGAAAGCATGACATTAATTAAAAAAAAAGTGCACTTTGGATTAGTTTTAAAAGAAATATATCAGAAAACGTTGCTCCCTTCAGCCCTTTACTCTGAGGCATGGGGAGGATTTAAAGACATTTATATAACAGAAAGAAAGATGCCTTTTGGGCTTTGTCTTTATAGGTGGCCAACAGCTTTCACATAGAAGTGATATTCTGCTTTCCACCCAAATGAAATATTTCTGGCAGAAGAGAAACTGAAATAATTCCCCACACCCTGCACAGCAATCTCTTTTCTGTCTTGTTTTGCTGTACACAAACATTCCCACTCCCTTTTGTGATGCAGGTGAATGAAAGAGTTATGTTTCAGTGAAAGAGAATACAAGTGCCTGTGCTTTGTTGTGGCTTAGAGCAATGAGGAGGTATTTCTTTAAAAGTTGGAAAGCTTTCTGTTGGCATGATGTCCTGGGCAAGGGAGCACTCCAGAAACTTCAGGATGTATAGACTCAGGCACAAAATGTGTATGTTTAGTAAATACTGTTCTATCAAAGCATGTTTCTTCACATTGCCTCTCTAACTGGCTGCATATGAACCAAAACAAAAAATAAATACAATTGTCTCTACTACAGAAAATCAATTGCAAGCAGCCAGAGCACAGAAAGTGAAGCAGACCAGCTGCAGGGCATATTTTGGCCACTGCTGAATAGGTGGAGTGTGTGAGATGGGCCAGCAGTGTACACATGGCTAACAACTGCTCACAGGTCTCCTGAGATCAGAGCACACCAGGCAGTCCAGAACAGTTTGGAGAGTCTGCAGCAATGTAGAACTAGAAGCAGGACATAAACTATTTATCTAAAATACTGACAAGGCCCTGATAAACCATATTAGTTCTTACCCTGCATGTAGAAAACTATTTTTTTTTCTGTTTGAGATACACAAAGGGCAGCAATAGGAGTCTTAGTGAAAACACGTGCAGTGCCCGGGATAAAGAGCACTGTGATACTCCAGCAGTATTTCTCTGTGCAGATTAGGGCCTCAGGGACCTCATGGCCATTCCTTCCCTTGTGCAGGGCACTCTCTCTGTCTTTCCTTTAATTGTGGTGTAATCCTGATTAGTTCCAGCCGGTTCTTGCCTCTCCCCAGAGCCATGTGGGCAGCACCGCTCGCGCAGGGCTGTCTGCCCCGGTGCTCTGAAGCACAGCCAGAGCAGGAGGAGGAACTGTCTGGCCCCTCTCCCTCAGGAAGCTGCTCTGCTCCCACTGCAGACACAGGCCTTAAGGTGGCTGCAGGGGGATGTCATCCTCTCCACATGTGGCAGGAAAAGGAGGGGGCAGAGGAGTGCAGGGATCTGCACAGGGAGCCAGGGTATGAAGTGGGAAGGAGACACAAGGGAGAACAAAACCAAGGGGGGAGAGCAGCAAGAAGAGCGAATCCAACTGTTAGTATAAATTGCTTTAGAAGCTCTGAGGTGAACCAGTCTGAAGGACTGGATCAATTCCATCTGTGATATCAAGCCATTGATGTCAGCAGACAGACATACTATGCAGTTGGATGTGTTCCCTTCAGAAATGCTTTCATCTGGTAAAGCACAGACTTCCAGCAGCCCCTTGGCCTTGGACACTCGTGTGCTGCCCTGCCTGGTGCACATGGCCAGGCTCATTCCTGATGGACAGTGTGTGCTCCAGTCCAAGGCAGAATTTGCTCACATATCACACCTTGCACTCTCTCTTAGACCTGGGGATAGGTGAGTGTAAGAGATTACTGAAGTCACTGTCATCCATCACAGTAATTTCTGCCAGTACTTTAAATCAGAGCAGTGGATAACAAATAACAGGGCTCCCAAGACATCACATCTCCACTGAGGTTCCTGCTCATTCAGCTTTCTTCCAGCAACCCTGACACATGGCTCTTGCTGAGGCTGAATGTTGTACCTTTTACCAGTTTGTCTGTGTGACCTTAAGAAAATGATTTGCTAATTAAACATGACATTTTCAACCTACGAAGTCTACTTAATGAGCATGAACTATTCTGCTTTCAAGTGGTTTTGGCTTCAATTCACAATAATTAGGGGGATTTTCCATGCTTGTCCTTCTCTTTCTAAGCAAAGCTGATTTTTCTGCCTCTGATGCTTAGCTTGGGTGGCATTTGGCCACCAGCTCTGTGCAGGAATCATTTGTACATCCAGCAATCTTTACATGGCAGAAAGGAGCAAGGAGCAAACTCTGCTGATTTCCCCCATCATTCAGCTCACTTCCCTGGTGATTTATTCATACCAAAAAAGGAGCCAGTTGTGTTTCTGTAATCACCAGGAAAGAACCAACAGCTTTATACCAGAGTGAATAAGAGCAGCATTGCATTCAAAATCTCCCTAGATAGTGCCTTGGGTCATAGTCCTGTAACATGTTGAATCATGTACCCTTACAGTCACAAGCAAAGCAGGCAAATTCTTTGGGGTCTGTGTCTTTTGCAAACATCCCACTCTGGCTGACTTGTGACCTGAGTTGTCTCGCACATAGAAAACTGGCTGTACAGGGAAAAAAAGTAATCACAGACATTTCCTGTCAGTGGAAAATAAATCCTGGCCAATTCCATGCCACTGGGAAGCAAAGGGTAATCCAAGGAGCCAATGCATGCAAGTAGCACCATTGCTTTTCAGTCCCATATGCCTGGGGCAGAGTTGACCACTAATATTCAGGACATGTACAGATTAAAATGTTTTGCCTGGCCCAAAGTCACCTAAGGAGTTAAGGAAAAAGTTCAGTCTAAAGACAGGCACCCTCACCTTCAAATCCTTTGGACCACAGAGGTAGAGGTAGATATGTTGCAGTTTGGCCTCGAGCTTACTGATGGTGAGACAGAGCTGTCACTGCAATCAGCCATCACCACAATTAACCAAGTCCTCCTCACCCCTGCCTGGGTGTGCACACATGGATAACATCCCAGTATGAATAAAAGCTTGGTGCCCGGATGTGCACACTGTGAATAACATCCCAGTATGGATTAAAGCTTGGTGCTAGCCTTGGCAGAATAGAAACAAGCACTCAGAAGATTCAGATAACAACTGGTGCAAATCCCAGGCTGGGCTGGATAAGACTGAGCTGAGCCAGATGTTTTCATCCCAGAACAGACTTTCTTTCCATGAGCAGCCTGTTTCCACTTACAGCAGGATGGGGACAATGCAGAGTTTCCCCCTCTGAAGGGCAGGAAGGCACAAGGCTTATTTGTATTTTCTTCCTGTTTCAGGATTCATGAAGAACACCACACTGAGTCAGACCATTTTTCTAGCAATTATCTTACTTAGACAATGGTCTGTAACAGATGTTTAAGGAAATAATACAGGGTAGATTACAAGGATGCTGTGATCCTTCTGGTTTATTCCTTTCCTTGTATGTTTGTGGTAGGAATCTCTCTTATCTAATAAGATGTAGCTCTCCTGTACTGCAGGGAAAATCTGAGTTCTTGGGAACTGACCTCACAAGGCAAGAGTGTCCAGTAGAGACCAACACAGAGAGGATCTCTGCCCTTGACCAGGAGTCATTCCAATGCAACCTGCAAGAACTTAATGACTTAGGATCTACTTCCTCTTTGCTTGACTCATTTGCAGTGGACCAATAATTGTTCATGCAGACAGTCAAAGGGCCTAAATCCAGGCTAAAAAAAGCAGGAAAAGTTATGAAAATTACCCTCTCTGTAACCAGTGCAATTCATTGCTGCTCTTCTGGGTCACACATGGATTTTTGAAGGACACCCACAGTTCATGGAATATTATTATCTCTTCATTCATAACCAGCACTTGTGTTGTGCATCTGCATCTCTGTCTGGAGCCAGGGCCATATCTCAGCACCGTGTCTTCCATCACAATTCCACTTCGTGGTCCATGCCACGACTCACAAGTTCAGCCTTATGCAGAACTGTGGGTGGCAGCTGATGGAACAGCCCAAAATCATCCCATGGAGAGGAAGTTGCACTGCAATTGCATTTCCTCTGTTGGGATTTTTCTCCACTACATTTTGCAGAACGCTGGAGAAGCTGGGAATCCTTGGTGGTGTGAAGCCCTGTGAATTGAGGGGAAGGGCAGGGAAGATTCCTACTCAAAAGTGTTGAAATCTTTCAGTGTGTGGTTTGGATTGTGACCCAAAGGCCTCTAAAACCCTCACAAACACTAACAATTCCTTCAGTTTTCTTTGGACTGAACTTCAGGTGAGCTAAAAACATTGCACAGGTGGTATTTCCAAAGCCAGGGGGAACAATTCAGTACTGCCCTTACACTGAATGGCTCTACCAGAACAAGTGCTAAATGCAAGACTGTCTGTTAGTGTTTAGTTCTACTGCATGGGCCTCACAAGCAGAAAATAAGAGAGAAAAGGCAGTATAAGGAAAGCAATGTGCAATGTGGGTGTAACTGGGTTATTGTGATGCTCTGATGCAGACCTGAAGCTGTCTCTCTCTGGGAGCAGCAGTTACAAGCTCTTTTCCAACAAAAAAGGAAAGAGTCATGTGGTTCACTGAATAGGTCTTCCCAGGAATGACTGGGAGTGGGATAACACAGGGAAGATGGGAGGGTCTTATTTCTGTAATCACAGCTTGGAAAGCCACCAGACTGACAGGAAGAATTGCAGTCAGAATGTAAAGGAGCAGGGGGGAGGCAAAGACCAAAATCAACCTGAGGAGGTCAAAGCACCAAGAAGTCAACCCAGGTCAGGGTGGAATTGAGACACTTTGTGTGCCCAGGCAAATCTTTTGAGCTTCCCCACACCTCAGTTTCCCCAGCTGTGAAATAGAGATGACAGCCCTTCCCTCCTACACAGAGGCATTGTGAGCCTGAGCTCATTAATGTTTGCCAAGCTGCTCCGAAATCCGCTGACGGAAGTTGCTGCGCAGCATGAGCACAAAGTTGTTGTTTTTTTGGGTTGGGGTTTTTTTTCTTGGAAACACTAAAGAGATGAGCAATTGAAAGAGTAACCAACATAGTTCAGTGCCTCTTTAGAAACGCCTGGTGAAGTCCTAGCCAGCAAGGGAAAAGGGTTTGCAAGGGAGATGAGAAGCGTGTTGACGCCAAGTCCAGCGACAGAGTTCTGGCACCAAGGATGGTAAAGGCATCCACCCCTCTCACACTTGCCTGGTGAGGAGAGGGGAGAAAAAGAAATTAAAAAAAAAAGGAAAAGAGAAAAGAAAAAAATTAAGGGAAAGGGGAAAAAAAAGCAAGGAAGAAAGAGGGGAGGAACAGCAATCCAACGTGGTTGGAATAACTCTGCTCACTGTAGCCTGTCCAACAACAGCCCTGGCGGATCATAAAACAGGCTCTCACATCCATGTGGTTTTTGCTGCTAGGAGACAAGGTACAAAACACACAACCTCACGCCGGGCTCTATAAAACCTTATATTCCCCCTCAGACCCAGAGTTCATCTGAAGAATTTGCATCACCTAATTAGAACCAAGTTTTAAAATAATAAAAAATAGTAAAACAGAAAAAAGTTAAAAGCCCCTTTCCCTTCTTTGTCCCCTTTTTGTGATTTCAGTTACCATGAAATTTGAAAAGTATCCTCCTGACTCCTTCCCAGGCAGAATTTCCAGGCAGAAGCTTTGCTGGCAAGTCTGAACTCCTAAGCACATTTGTAGGCTCAAGTCACTTCCTCTCAGTGGTGCCCAGTCAGGTGTACCCTGTTCTCCTGCCTGCATGGTGGGAATTGCTCACAGGCAGCTCTTGAGAAGCACAAGGAGACCTCAGCTGCTGTTGGCACTTGCAGAGTTGTTTTTCTGCAGAAAGAATGAGAAGCCAATCTCTGTTATTACAGACACTGTGTTGATTTTTCTTTTATTTTCATTTTTTTAATACCTTTATATTCTTCTTTAGTTGTGCATCAGGATGAAACATGCTGTGGCACAGGTGCTTAGACTGGTGTTGTCTCCTTGTAGCAAAGACCCTCACATTTTACCTAAGGAACTTTACCACCAATAATCTCATTTGTCTATGAATGCCATATTCCAAATTTACTGATACTCCAAATTTACTATGCTGTTTTATCTATACCTCCTCCCACTAACCCTGTCCAGGGCCTCCCATGTCTGCAGGCACCATGTGTGTGAAATATCCCATCAGTTCTGGGACTGGCTGACAAACCCAAGGCTTGGCAAGCACATGCTGAACTCACAGGTAGTGGGTGCCCTCTGCTCCCTGTGCCAGCCCCGGGGCAGGGGGTCCATGGGCAGCTGCTCCAGGCAGTGGGAGCGCAGGGAGGAGCTGCCTGGGAGGAGGCAGATGATTCACGTGGCCTCCATCCAGGCATTACAACAGGCACAGGCCACGGGCATGTCTTGCCTGCCCTCACACAGGATCACTTATGTTGGAAAAGACCTCTCAGATCACTGAGTCAAACCAGTAACCCAGCACTGCCGATTCCACCGCTAAACCATGTCCCCAGGTGCCACATGTCCTTGAAATCCCTCCAGGGACAGGGACATCATTTCCCTGGGCAGCCTGTGCCAGGGCTTGACAGCCCTTTTGGTGAAGATATTTTTCCTAATATACAACCCAAACCTCCCCTGGTGCCACTTGAGGCCGTTCCCTCTCCTCCCATCCCTGTTCCCTGGGAGCAGAGTCCAACATGGTTCCCTTCTCCTGGCAGGGAGTTGCAGAGCCAGAAGGACCCCCCTGAACTGCTTTTGTCCAGGATGAGCTCCCTCTGCTTCCCCAGCTGCTCCTGGAGCTCCAGACCCTTCCTCAGCTCCACTGCACTTCACCTCCATCATCCCTCCATCCCACCTCCATCACCCTCCATCTTCCTCCATCCCACCTCCATCACCCTCCATCACCCCTCCATCCCATCTCCATCCCATCTCCATCCCACCTCCATCACCCTCCATCACAGCCCCTCACACCTCCATCACTCTCCATCACCGTGTGAAGCCCGAGTGCTTCTCTGACATCTCCCAGGCTGCACTCACCAGGAACCTGCTCCCTCAGGTGTTTCACCTCGTGGCTAAAAGCACACACTTAATTTTTCTTTTCTTTCTCCCTTGCTGTGGATGGGGCAGGGATGGGAGTGCTGGGGCTGCTGCCCATCTCTGCCCTGTCTGCAGAGGGTCCTGCAGCCCTCAGAGCCAGGGCTGTGTGAGTGAGAATAGTCCTGTCCCCCTCATCCCTGTCCCCTCAGCCTTTTCCCCTCAGCCTTGTCCCCTCAGCTCTTTCCCTCAGGCCTTTCCCCTCAGGCTTTTCCCCTCAGCTCTTTCCCCCCTCAGCTCTTTCACCCTCAGCTTTTCCCCTCAGACCTTTCACCCTCAGCTTTCCCACTCAGCCCTTTCCCGCTCATCCCTGTCCCCTCAGCCCTTTCCCCTCAGTTTTGTCCCCTCATCCCTTTCCCTCTTAGCCCTTTCCCCCTCAGCTCTTTCTCCTCAGCTTTTCCCGCTCATCCCTGTCCCCTCAGACATTTTCCTCTCAGACCTTTCCCGCTCATCCCTGTCCCCTCAACCCTTTCCCCTCAGCTCTTTCACCCTCAGCCCTTTCCCCTCAGCTTTTCCCCTCAGACCTTTCCCCCTCAGGCCTTTCCCCCTCAGGTCTTTCCCCTCATCCCTTTCCCCTCAGCCCTTTCCCTCTCAGCCCTTTTCCCCTCAGCTTTTCCCCTCAGTTCTGTCCCCTCAGCCCTTTCCCCTCAGCCCTGTCCTTTGGAGAGCCATGCCGACATGAGCAGAGCCCACCAGAGAGGCCATGAGGGCAGGAAGGAGCCGCCAGCCCGGTCAGCTCATGGGGAGTGTGGGGACGTGAGTGCCACATTAACAATGGCAGGATGGCTGTGGGACAGGGCTGGGACTGTCCCCCGGCCAGGACACAGGATCAGGCTGTGCTGACTGTCCGAAAAAGCAATGCTGACAACCCTTGGCAGGACCCTGGCACTGACATGGCCCCCGAGCAACGTGCCACAGGTTCCATCCAAGCCATATCCAGGAGAGGAGCAGCAGTGTGATCCTGGTTCCATCCAAGCCAAGGGGAACAGCAGCAGTGTGACCCTGGTTCCATCCAAGCCAAGGGGAACAGCAGCAGTGTGATCCTGGGCACAATCCCTTTGCCCATCCACAGAGTGGAACAATGTCCTGCTGATGTGGCGCTGGCCTCTGTGCCAGTGGGACTGAGGAAAGGGGATGCTGCCACATCCTGAATGCAATAAGGTCAGTGAGCAGCACTATGAGACTGTGCAATATGGTCCAGCACCATGTGACAGTGACAGGCCAGCTGCTGCTTGTTCTCTGGGACTGGGATGGTGCATCAGCATGTTGTGGCTGGGGCAGACTCACTGCCACACGGATGAACACAATACCAGGACCCTTCTGGGACATTTTGAGGCCAGCACGGAGGGCAGATCCTTACACCTGTCCTTGGCTTGTTCTGCCATCTCCCCACACTTTACTGCTCTGGCTGGGGTGTCACAGGGGCTGTGAGCAGGGGACATGCCCTAAGTGTGTGCTGAGGACACAGGCTGTGAGCAGTGCTCATTCCTGGTGGGTGTATCACGGCTCTGCCTTCCGGAGCCAGCGGCCACTGGGACAGCAGCACATCCCTGACAGGGAGGGCCGTATCCGCTGCAGTCACCACACGCAGGAGGATGCAGCTGTATCCTCCCTGCCAGACATGCACTTGTATTTTCCTTGGGCAGAACTCAAGCAAGTGCTGCACCTCCTCTCCTGGCAGCCAGGTGATAGCTGACCTCCTAATGTGCCTCTCCCACACCAAGTGCCCAGCTGGTGGACAAAAGGGAATTAAAAGTGTCCACCCTGACACAGCCACCTTATCTGCCAAAAGCCTTGGGCTGTCTGCAAGAGGCAGCTGCTTTAGGAGAGGGACTGCTGTAACCTGACTTCTGCAACTGGATCCACTCTCACAGTATTTCAAAGCCCAGAAACACCAGCAAGGACCTGGTCTGGAGGCATTGATGTCAAGGAGACTTGATGGACACTGCATGTGTTGCTGCACTCAGAGGAAAACATTATCTCAGGGAGGGAGAGCAGAAAGAAAACAAGAACTCTGAGGATCCCATGCTCAGAGGATGAGAGGGGAAAGAGGTCAGTTCCTGACAAGCAGCTCAAAACAAACCCATTGTTCTGAGTGAGACTGTTATCCCTCTTTCACCAGGTGTTACCTGGAAAATCCATCTGCCCATTCCCTCTCCCTCCACCATTCCTCTGCCCAAGCAACATGGGGAAATTTGTGAGACAACTCTAATGGCACCAGTTTCCTGGCTGCTCTTGCCTCACCTTCCTGGAGGAAAGGCAGCAGATCTGAGCTGATGTCTGGAGGAGGAAGCCTGCCCTGGAATGAACTGGAGGACTCTGTGGGAGAACTGTGCACCAGGCAGCCCTGAGACAGACACTCTTTCTGGCAGAAGCACCACATCTCATGGTAGGGCACTTGCATTTCATTACTTTGTGTGTGTTTTCTGACCTATATATATCTACTCTGTGGGTTTACCAGCCACACACTGCCCTGCAGCAATACATCCCAGGTTTAGAAACCTTACCAGCCCATAGAAAGGCTAACAGGGACAGACGATTTCCTAGAACACTTTAAAAATCACCCAGACTTTCCAGGCCTTTCCATGTCAGAAAAAGAGGTAAAATCTTTTCCTTGTGTCAACTCCAGTGAAAAAAGTCCCTTCTGGGTTTTCTCACACATATTCCTGAGCTTATCTTTAACACATTTCAGTTCAGAACAAAGCTCTAGTCCTGGAATTTGCATGCTAACTGTAGCCTAGCAAAATTAAGCTAAAAGAGTTCTCTGTTGTGTCCATCATTGGCCTTGAGTCACAGCAGCCCTTCCCTGAGTGGTGCCAGAGCAGGCTCCATAGGTACACACGGAGCACATGAACCCTTTGCATAGAATGGTTATTTTAAAAACTCCTTGAGACCACAGCACCAAAGAAAAGACCCTGCAGAGGCCAGTGGTGCATAGAAAATGAAAACATTGTGCTCTCCAAAATGCTGTTGTGGGGAAGCAACACTGAGGGGAGGGGAACTTCTTGCCATGGTTGATTTATGGCTGCTTTGGCTCATAGCCAGCCTGAAATACCCCAAGCCTTTGGAAAACCTATGGCAATGAAATGCTGAGGAAGTTGTGCATCCTCTGGAAGAGTCAACTAAAACCAAAGTGCAGGTTTTACAAACATGTGTGTGTACACAAGTAAAAGACACTCTTTCTGCTGGGTTTTGGCATTGTGTCTAATGCTGCTGGCCAGAAAGGCTGGTTGGGAGCAGGAATTTGGGGATTTCTTAAAAATGACAGTATTGGAAAAATGTTGAAATGTTGACATTTCCCACCAACTGAAAGTTTTGAATTTCATGCTTTGGTCAGGATCCATCAAACTATCATTTTCCTGCTTTTATAATAATATCTGTGTTCAATATGATTATATGAGCATGACCCTTGCAGTGTCTGAAAGGGAATGTGAAAGTGTTAACCTTGGTTTCTGTGCAGTACCCACCTGCCCCTTTATTTGTCAGGACAAAAGCAACCCACTGAAAACTTTTTAAGCTCTGTGATTTTCCTCCTTTTCTCCCTGCAATAATCTCCCTGCAGGGACACCAGCTTTGAAATGGGGGTACCAACACACCACATTGACTCAAGTGTTCCTTACTCTGTGACTGGTTAAATTGGAGCAGGTGCTGAACCCTGGCCTTAGCATGTTCCTGAGTTGAGGCTAAAGGAAGGCAAACACAAGATTAAGCTTTGCTACTGCCATCAATAGGATTTAGCACAAATCCATTCCTAATTACAATTGTATTCAACTCGTAAGGCCAGTCCCTGTTGTTCCCATCTCCAGGCACTGTTGTATGCCATCCATCCCTTGCTGGTGTCCGTGTGCTGGCCCTTAAGTGCAGCCTGGCTCATCTGCTTTGTATAAAACTCCAATTTCAAATCGGAAGGGAACGTGTTTTACGCACAAGTGTCTTGTCTGCCTCAGAGCACAGCAGTTTCCGAGCGGATGCCACTCTGGATCTCAGCCCTGTCTTCCAGAGTCAAGTAATAAATTCCATTCCTTCTACACAGTTTAGCAAAGGCCATATGAGTCATCACTGGGTGTAAGGACAATGATAAATGTTCCTTTAAAATGGCTTCTGCTCAACTATTCCTTTTTTAAGAGGCCTTTTGGGGAGATCTAATCAGGCCCCTGGAAAAGAAGTGCTGCCTGGGGCCTGACAGGCAGCAAGTGCAGGACAGGCCATCAGGCCATTCTGCTGGTGCATCACCAGTCCTAAAGACCTCTCCTCTCACTCCTCTTTCCCTTGCCTATGGATTTTGGCAATAAAACATAGGTCAGGCATCTAAAAGTGATATGTATGTCCCCACCCATCTGTGACATGGCATCCTAGGAGCAAGTGAAAGAATGGGATTAAAGCAGAGCTGCAGGAATAAATGGTCTGTTCCTTCAGCCCATGGCGCACTTTGGCATCAGCTCTGCTATTAGGAAAAGATCAGTCCATGCTTTAAGTGAGTAATAATGCTTTCTTTAATAGCATCAGAAAAGGAAATTTAGCAAGACAAGTCTGGTTGTCAGAGAGAGCATCTCCGCAGAGGGAGAACAGTCCAGGTGCTGCAGAGAGGTTCTGTACAGCTGTGACAAAGAACAGAAGCTGCAAGAAAGTTCTCCTTCCTGCAGGAAAATCCAGCTGAAGATCCATCTAGTGAAGGCCATGGGAGGCATAAAAACATTTCCATGCTTCTCTTGTGAAACCTAGGAGATGCACTACATAACTGTGAGCTCCATCCCCTAGGTCCTTATCTAGAAATATTTACATTTCTGAGCCACCAAGCATCCCCTGGCATGGCCCCAGCCAGCTCAATCTCCTCCAGGAGATGGCAAAGGAGGTGAGAACTGGGCAGTGCCTGCCTTCACACAGCCAGCCTCTCCTGCCAGTCTCCCTCTGCAAGTTAGTTGGACAAGAGAAGGAAGGGAAAAAAAACCCAAACCAAAGCCCCAAGACTATTTTTATTTATGATCATGTTTGTGGGCCACTCTTTGTCTAGACAGCTGGTATTAGCATCTGAAGCTGTCCTGGAATTTAAAATACCATTTATTTACAGGGGAAATAAAAGCCCTGGATTAAACAGTTCATAAAAATAATCTGAGAATTGACATGGGGCCCAAGGAGACCAAAGGTAACGAGATCTAGAGCAGCATCTTTGTTTGTCTTGGCTGTAAAGATGTTTTCTCAGAAAACAAAACAAAACAACTTCCCCCTCCCAGCAACCCCCAAAACAATTTGGCTTCAGGAGTGTTCCCTTTTGCTTCCTCTCCTCCCACCTTTGTTTGATTGCTTTGAACACATCCCCATCCACCACCCACAGCAAAGAAGTTTCCAAACAAACTGGTCACCCAGCTGAAAAGTGGGACTGGAGAGGGGCAGCTCTCCTTCTTCCAAGGACACCCTTGGAACTGGGAGCTGCTGTATTTTCATGCAGAGAGACTGATTTTCACAGATGCAGCAAAATGTCGTGTTGACACTGAAATCCTTGTGCAGCAGGGGCAGGAGCTGGGCTAAGGGTGAAAGGCACATCTTCTGAGGGGTTTGAAAGTATTTGGACTCTGAGGTCTGGCAGGGGAGAGGCAACTTGGGTTCTGTGATCCTGAAGAGTGCTAAGACCTTCTATTTGACTTGGTTAGTGCCTCGTGTGGGTTTTTCTCCTGTAGCCATTCTGGCAGCCCCCAGACATGAATGCAGAGCATGGGCCATATTTAGTGAAATCACCAATTACAGATGGTAGCCTCATTTTAACATACCATTCAAGGAAATCTGCCATTTTAATCCAATGCAGACAGTAGAGGGGGAAATATAAGGTCAGTGCTGAATTAGGATCAGGGTTAAAAGCAAGACACAGCAAAAATGTCACTCTATTTAGGTGCTGGGTTCTTTAAAAATCAGCCTTTGCAGCTATATGGGCCAGCCTGGAAAGGAAGATGCATGTTGGTAGCACACCTAGAGCATGTGCCTGATTTCCAGCTGTGAGAGAGTTCTTACACAGCATGGGGCAAACTGCCTGCATTCCAACACTGAGCTATGAAGCATGCCAGGTAGGAAATACTCCCTCTTTGTGTATTTTGTTTAGAGGCAACGCTGTCTTTTGTAGTTCAAAGAACAACGAGCACAAAAGACTGTGCATTACAAGTTAGTGATCAGCTTCCTTTATTCTTGGATGTTCTCTGCAATCTTTGAAGCATCTGCCATGTTACCAAAAGGCCACTTTCTGGAGAGAACAGCTGAGCTTTGGCTACTGGTGCAAGACTCAATTTACTGGACTGTGGTCCTGACCCAAGATGGCCAAACTTGTCATAGTATGAAGCCTCTGCTGATGAGATCAGAGTCTGAAAAGACAAATTCCAAAGTGCAAAGAGAAAAGGATGTTTTCTTTTCCGCTGGACAAAACACAACTTTTCTGGCAGGCACAGGCAGGACAGTCTGTCCACTTTGGCAATACCCTGCATGCCTGGACGTACACAAGTGTGTTTTTACATGCAACCCGGTTTGATTACACAATCTCTTTCCAAGAGAATTTGGCAAGAGAGATATCTGAGAGAATTTAGAAACTGAGTGCAGCCTGCAGCAAGCTGCTCCTCTCACACTATTTCTAGCAGCATTTGGAGCAGCTGACCACTGGGAAAACCACCAAAGAAAATCACCCTAAGTGTTGCTCAGGGACCCTGCCTGTCATTTTGGAGAGGCAGCAGCCTTGCAAGTTCAGCCTCAGTTGCCAATTTATACCTACAGACCTTTATCAAACAGCCAAACAGCTCAGTCCATTCTCAAAACACTCAACCAGCCCCCAGACTAAATCTTTTCCCCCTCCTTGTCTTCCTAGTTATGATTCTGAACCTTTGCCAAACGCATCTGGTAAAAGATTCACATGTCAAAGGCTTTTCCTGACCAACAATCTTTTTGCACCCTGGCTTCTTCCAGAGCTGGATCTGCTCTTTCAGTGTTCATACCTTCCTGAAAACACTATTTAACACCCATCTGGGGAGATAGTATTTAATGCTGGTGCTCAATTCTTCCAAACTCCAAGTTAAACTTACTGGGAAACCCATCTTAGCTTGTCTTGGGATTCTTATGCTTGTTTCGATGGCAAACATTCCACTTGTTTGACCATAATATTATTTTATTTGTATTTACTGTTTGTAGAGAAAGATACACGCCTTGTGCTTACTGAGAATTTCTTGTGAGCAGTGTGAGTGCCAGGCAACCTGAAAGGGGAAAGCTGGTTTATTCTAGTGAAGGCTGTGGGTAATCTCGATTATGAAGTTCAAAACACAGTGAGCAAACACAAACACAAGAAAACACACCCCTAGAGCATGTGAGCCACAAGTGTCTGCTGTAAATCTGCACACCCACATCAAGGGTGTCTGAACTCCAGGATGCAGCTTCTCAGGGTGGGTTCCTGTCCAGAAACATCTCTCACCCTTTTAAACATCAGGTTAGTTGTGTTTTTTTCTGACTATTTTCGAAAATCCAAATAAAAATGTCAGATTGCATATGAGGAATCACCTTCTTTTCTTCCCAATAAAAAGGATCTTATCACACAGCACTTTACTTTGGAATAGGTAGCTGGCATCTGTGAGAACATTAATTGAAAACACTTGTATTTATCCAAGTAGGATGCATCATAAGGACTCTGAGTGCTCATTCTTCCAGGTTTTCCTTTACAAAGTGAATTTGAACTTTGTTTCTGGCATTCTGCAAATCCAATTTTCATTGCTGTAACTTCCTATTGTACAGAACAGTTTCAGTCAGTTTTCATTTAACAGCATTTCACAGAGAGCACATGTGAAACATCCACCCAGCTCACTGTTCTAAGGGTTTCCTGTGTCAGTGTGTTATCAACCACCACGGCCAAGAACTTCTGAAATCCTGAAATCCCTGCACTGTCTATACCAGGTCAGAATGAAAAATGTCCAAGTGTCAGCCTTAGTGATCAAATTTCCTCACTTGTCTTCCCCTGGGTTTCCATATAGCTCATTAAACAAAACAAACCTGTAGAGAAAGAAAACGTTTGACATGATTAACTAGCTTTGCTGGTAATGTGTGCAACCCACCCAGGTGTCTAGACAGTTTGAAAAATACAGATCATATTTAGGAGCAACAGCTGTTACTTCTCAAGTCTCTCTGTTGGACCTCAAATTAAGTAGGAACAGACCTTATCAATATTAGGTGGTCCTTTTCCAAGGAAAACATCCAGGCTGTTGCAGGAAATTAAGTTACTGGTTCAGTAGATGGCATTTTACCTGCAGCCTGTGAGAAAGTTCTGCACTCCCAAAGGTCCTGTTTTGGGAAAAGTGAGAGAACAAAGAGTTCAGACCCATTTCCATTGTGGGAAACTCTCAAGGTATCCCTGTTCAGCAGGTATATCTTCTGATTGAGTCGCATTTGACACAGTTCTAAAAACCCACAAAGGTCTTTGCCCATTTCACTGTATTTGAGAATTTATTGCCCATCCTATATAGGAGAAAAAGATTTATAGCTCAGCTCAAAGTTACAGCCAGTCAAGGAGGCTGCCCAGGCCCTGAACTGTGGGTGTTCAGGGTAAAGCAGGGCCCAAATTCAGGCCCTAAGTGCTTTTATAAGAGACTGTAAATCACCTTAACTTTTACACACTGGGGCAACATGTGAGCAGAGGAATGTGGCTGGTCTATGCTAGTCCCAGAGAAGGTCCCAGATGGGGCCAGCAGATTTCACAGCACACAGAGAGCCTTGGAGTAAAACACCCAGACTTTTGTGTGTCCCCTGTGCTACCTGAGCATGCCCAGGGCAGGGTGTGGGGGGAGAGCAGCACGAGGTGCCCCAGCACTCACAGGGGCAGGCTGAGCAGCCCACGGGAAGAGCAGGGATAAGCAGTAAGCAAACTGTAAAACACAGGGCAGACAAAACATCTGGCAGCTGCTTCAAATAGTTTTCTGTCTGAAGGGCAGACAAGCCTGCAATGGTTTCGAATCAAAACATGTGCAAAGGCAGGATCAGTGCTCCAGTGTGTTTTGTGCGAGCACTGAATGAGTTTTGTTCCCTTCAGCACTGTTGTGTAAGCCAAGAAGGGTTGTGCTTTGGGTTAGGTTTTTAATTTTCATAAACTTTACTAAATAAATCACTATGTATTTCCTTCTCCAGTCAAATGCAACTCAGTCTTTGGCATGAGATCAACAGCATTAGCTCTGTAGAGGAAGCATGTGGAGAGAAGAGGGGTAGTGTGCTAGGAAATGTTTTTCATAATTGTCTTACCTTATGCAGGAGAGAAGGTGTGAGTGCCAAAGTGAGTTTTAAAAGCATGACGCACATCCTTTTAAGTTTGTACATCTCAGGCACAGGGAAAGGGAAAATTGCCTCGTGCTGGCAAAGCACTTGACAGGTACAGACTGGCAGCTGGGCTCCCACAGGGAACTTGCTTGAGCTCAGAAAGAAATTATCAGTTCTGCAGATAAAGGAGAGAATTGGCAACTGTCCCCTCCCTCCTGGGTTCTTCTGTCCTGACATTGTCATAGCTCTGCTGAAGGTCCCCACTAGGTACATGGGCTGGTACAGATATGGGCAGGAGCATAACCTGCACCCAGTCCAGGCTTCCCTTTGTGAAAGGAATGATGACAAGACTGATAAAGTAGCATGACAGGCTTCTTTATGAGCTATTAAACTCCTCCACTGAATACTTCCCCTCTTGCACACTTTTCTAGACTCAAACTGCTTTCACCAAAGCATCAACTTCCATCAAAAACTACTCCACTGCTTGTCCAGAGCACCAGGGTTCTCTGCAGAATTGTCACACCACTGCTACAGCACAGGCAAGGCAACAGCAGGAGAACTGTCAAGGCCAGAAGCCTCCTATAAGATGTAGGAATAATTCCATGTGTGTAAACATGAGGAGGCAGCAACAGCAGGAGGATGAGATGCTGGCCAGGGTGACAGGGCTGGTTTTCAAGGCAATCCTGACACAAGCAGGGCTTGATGTTTTACTGCTACTCCAAAAGGCAGAGATCTACCCTGCCACAATGCCAGTGCTTGGATACAGAGCAGGGGAGCAGAGAGCCACTGATTTATTAGGACTTGCTAATCTGTGATATCATTTGTTGATTCCATCAGGTCCAATCCCCATCTCATGACTTCCTCCACTGTTGCCATGGCACTGTACATAAACACTGCAGGCTCCCAGCCCCGAGCAGGTCATTTGTTTCAAATATTCCATGCAGCTGGAACACAAGCCTGTTTGGGTGTCTGGAGCTGAGCATGAACTAATTTCTCAGCTTTCTGCACCCGCCCCACCTTCTGCACCCTCCCAGCCCGTTGCTGTCCCACAGCCCCTCCAGCCACATTCCCAGGGGCACACAGACACCCTTCCACTGCCAGGTGAAGGGGAAGCTGGCCTTGGTCAGAAACAGGCAGAAAAGAAGTGTTTCACTGAAGGCTGAAGTCCTCCACTACCTGCAGCAACCAGCGAGTAGTGACTACGCTGGATATTTAGGCTTAGGATCTACAAACAATTGTCTTAATCATGTGGGTTTCCCACATGTAAGAGACATCCAAATGAAAACAAAACAAACAAAACACCACCACCAAAAAACAACTCCAAAAAGCCCTTGCCCTGACTGGAGACAAGAGGCAAGAAACTACTTGTCTTTTTTAAGCTCTCTACCCTCCCAGGATCCTTATTAGGCAGTTCCTAAGCTCTAGCTGAACCTCACATGTTCCTCTGTGTGTGTGTGAACTGATTAAATGGTCTCCACACAAGAGTTGGCAGCTGCAGGGAAGCCAGAAAAGTGTGTGGACAGGAGAGGGACTTGAAGCCTTCCTCATCATTGACAAAACTACAGTGTCATCACACTTGCAGTCCCCTGGGAGAGGCTCAACCTCACTACTGACAATTTGAGAGCATCTCTGTATTGCACAGGTTGGAGATGGAAGAGACTGAGGGCACAACCAGGAGGCAAACAGGTTGTATGCCACAAACAATATAACCTGTATCTCCTCACAGCCCAGGAACAAAGTCTCTTATACAAACAGATCTCAAAATACTGACAACAGAGCAACTTACAGCAGTGGGTAGGGAGTTACTGAAAGCCAACACCGAGTAACATGAGCTGAACCAAGTTCATGACCTGAGGAAGTTTCCCAGGACACACTGAAATCAATCAGCCATTTTTCAAGCACACAAGAATGACTCCCAACACTCAGCATAACCTTCCACTGTACCTTCTGTAGTTACCCGTGCTGTTCTGCTGGCCAGGCATCCCTCTAGCCCTCACCATTTTATTTTGTTTCCTTCTATCCACCATCTCCCAAAGAAAAATGACAGTCAGGTATCAACATAAAGTAAGAAGTCAGTGATTTGCTTATAAGCTTCTTTTCTGGAAGAAGAAAAGTCATTTGCTGGCATGTAGGAGTGAAACTCCACTGAATCTATTTTCTGTTGAATAGAAAAAGGAGCATGGTGTAATAAATCAGCTGTAAACCAAGTTAAATCAGGAAACCAAGGCTGCTGTCTCATCACAGACTTTTAATAAACTCCATCTTCTAGGCACTAAAGGCAACTGCTCAAAATCTCAGCTTACCACACCTTACCGCCCTGTGCCAGCAGCTGCAGCTTGGCCTCCCTCTGTACACACCTCTCAGATGCCAGCTTTAAATTGTTATTCTTCCAAGCAGAGATAAGGCCACAACAGCCCTGCTTTGCCTGCTAGGGCAGGCTCCCTGGGAATAAACTACTGTTCATGCAGAAACCAAGTATAAAGAAATCTGATCCGTTCATGCAAATAAAAACCATCACCAAGTAATATTTAATAAAGTTTATTAGGTTACTGAGTATTATCTACAATCATAAAATAGAAAGTCAGGATTTCAAACTGTACAAAGTAATGTCCTGGTGAAGTGAGAAGAGGGAAATGTGGGAGCACAAAGAGCATTAGTAGTAGGGAGAACACAGTGACTTCCCTGGAGTTCCAGAAGACACTGGTTCAAGCTGAAGGCAACCATAGGGCTCCACACACATTGGATTTTCTTGTGTCCCACCCTGTAACAGAAACTAGTACAAACCCCTACATTGAAAAAAAAATTCATATAATATTAGAATAAAAAAGGGGCACATCACACCCCACCCAGTCTTGGCACCAATTCTGTGCTTTAAAAAATATACTATGCAAGTAGTTTATTTTAAAAAAGGTACCCTACAGCAGCTGTTTAAAACATGTTCTTGTACATACACCACAAATATATATATTAACATTTTCAACAACTAAACTCATTTGTACCTACACAGAACTGAAGGAATAACTCAAGAGCAAAAAAACCAACCACACAAACATTTTTTCAAGACAAAGAAATGTGCAAAATAACCCCAGAAAGGCAGCATAGTAACCTGTGGAGAGGTCAAGAGAGCAGCTCCTGCTAGTAAAGGAGTGTCATCCTCTTTACTTGGCTACTGAGGTGAGGATCTATTTGGGATGTGCTGATTTTGCCTGAATTGCTTGTCCTGGTTATTGCAGTTCACTCCTGCCCCCCAGCTCTGGAGAGGTTCAGTTTTTCTCGCTGTGCCTGAATTCCACCCCACTGGCCTCTGTGAAGGTCTCACAAGTTACATTCTGCAGCAATCTCCTCCTGGATTTCCCACCTGCTGATGGGACTTCTGCAGCCCACACTGCTACCACCCCCAAGCAAGAAACAGAGAGAACTATTCCTGCTGCATACTTAAATGGAGATCATGCTGATGGTCCATGACAGAATGAAGCCTGGTTTGGATGAATTTAAGCAGCTTATCCAAGAAGAGAAGTCCCTGGCAGAGCCATTAGAGAAACACATTGGAATGTTTCTCCTGAGCCTTACTATGGCACAGGTTATACAGAAAACAGACCGAGGGTGACAGGACATGTAGCTGTGTAACAAATCTCAGCTCATACAGCTGGTCTCTATCTCCTGCACTCTGTTGCAGAGGTTTGTCCCTTCCCTGTCCACACATCTGCAAGGAACCCCTGATCCCAGACTGAAACCTGCCCTTTGAAGTCAGCAAGAAGGCAGGTGAAGACATCGTATGACTGCTCAATCAACTGAGTCAAACCCACCAGGAAGAGGCAGAGCAGAGAATGGAGCAGGAGAAAGCAAGGGTGATAAACAAGAACACAGGAGTCATGATCTGTGGAACAGCACTAGAACATGGTGAAAGTGCCAGCAGAGATACAGACATCAGCAACATAACCTCCTTCTCCAAATTAACAAGTGTCCTGGTGCAAGGGTTCTTAGTTTTGGTGTTTCAGGGCGTGGGGTTGTACTTTTTACTATTTTTGGTTTTTAAAAACTCAGCGATTAACTCTTCTTGGTATTCCAGACTCTTTCCAACTCTGCTGGCCATCCCGAGCCTTTCCATTCTTAGGGCCTGGTCTTAACATTTCCACTCCTAATGCCTTCCCTTTCCCAAAATCATGTTCTTCCCTTTAGCTGGTACAGAAAAATCATTCACTCCTAGGCCCTCGAACCCAAAGGGTGCAGCAGAGCTTTTCTCAGGAGAAGCAGGGAAGCACAGAGCTCTGTAAGTGTTCCTTTTGTAAGTGTGCTGGGGAAGTGACTTCCAAAGAACAAAACACTCAGCTGTGAAACAAGGATTACTTGGGAGCTTGCCAATAAGGGCACATGGAGGCTTAAGCAGTGGCAGGAATACTTTGGCCAAGGAGTTCCAACAGTAGCGATGACACGAGGGTGGAGAGCCCGTTGCTCAGAGGGTCAGCTCCGACACGTTGCCTTGGTTCCAACTCTGTCCTGGGACACGAGGGTCATTGGTAGAGCAGGTAACTCTTGAGGGAGGCTGGCAGAGGCAGTGTAGGGATCTCACTCAGTCTCTCCTTGCCCAGGGCGAGCCTCACAGCTCGCCGACACAAGTCCATCAAAGGCAGTGGTTCAGCTGGGAAGAGAGACCCAAGGCATTAACATCTCAACCTGCAGGGCACACACTCATTTTGCTAGTTCTAAACCCCCCCCAGAAAACACTCAGCAGGAAAGGTGGATGCCTGACATGTGTGCAGGACCTAAATCACTGAGCATTCACCCATCAGCTTCAGCTCACTGGCAGAGCACGATGTTTCTGCAGGTTATCTGAGCCACACTTGTGTGAACAAAACAATACCAGAACCCTCAAATGGAAGTTACCCCTCTGCAATACCATTCATTCAAGTCAGAACACATCTTCCAGCTTATGCCTCTTTCTGCAGCATCCAAAAATTTTTGTAAGAGGCACTGAAAAAAGCCTGCAGCGGTCTGAGTGCATCATGTGGTGTGGGTACCCAGAAAGCACCAGGATTTGCATCATGTATAGGATAACAGCTGTCAACCCCTCATTTACACTACATAGTTCCCAGGAAAAACAAAGCCATCTGTCAAAGCTTCATGTCACCACTTGTACTGTGACATTTCCCACTAGAGGATTCCCTCCTGTGTCACAAACCTGGGAAGGATACAAGCCTTTGGCTATCTTTTTTTGCATCCTGTACTTAAAACACTGAACAAGATAATACTAGTTTTTCAGGAATGGTATATGGGGCCCTTTGCTGCTGAGGAGTCATTCACAGCAAAGAGGGGACTGAGGTCAAAGCCAGAGCTAACAAACACATCACAGCTGCACAGAGGGAAGACACACTTTAGTTCCTCACAGCTCCTGCTGCTGAGTCTGTCAAAGCTCACCTTTACACAACAGGCTGCTCGAGCCTAAGGGGTTCTCCTCCCCAAGAGAAAACACAAAGACATGCCAAACCAGAGAACAGGACATCCTCCCAAGAGCCTGGGGGCTCTGCCTGCACCATTAGGGAGCTTCCTTTACAGACATCTTGGGCTGAACACAGACACCTAAAAGCATCCACCGGCATGGAATGAGTTTGGCTGAGAAGCTGCAGTTTTCAGGAACTTTGACAGGTCCCTGCAGCCACACTGCACCTCTCTGCTCTGCCTGTGCCACTGCCAGGCAGGCCTGTTACTGGCAGCACTCCTTTGGCACTTCCCAATGTAGCTTATTCTTAAACCACTGGGCTACAAACACACTGCATTCAAAGTCTGTCCCAGTTCTGCCTGCTCAGTGTGGAGATAGCTGGGACAGAGGCATTGTCTAGCCAGCATCCCAGGGGACAAGGAACAGGACCTTCAAAGCCTACAGACATTAACACAACAAATGCCTTTCAGTTTAACGGCCTTAAAAGGAGAGGATCTTCCACAGAGATTAAGAACTTTATCCTCATCTAGTTTGCACTGATAACCCAGCCTGACAGGAGACCAAAAGAGAAAGCACAGACACATCTGACCTCCTTCCATTCACAGGCACTACAATCACTGGACAGTGTTGCTATTGAGTGCTCAGAAGTGGTTAGAGCCAGACACCTTCTTTCTATCTGTGCCAAAATAGCATCCCGTCATTCCTGGCCTTGGGCCCACAATTCACTCCTATGCTGAGAGCACATTACGACCAAATCCAATCCTGGAGGTGGCCATTTCCTTGCTAAGTGCACTTCTGTGCCAACAATTCCACAGACTCGCTGGCTTTGAGGGGAGCTGCAGGTTTTGGCTTTGACCCTTCAGCAAAACCTGGTTCCTGGAGCTGCTGCCATTCTGTAAATGCTGGGGCAGAGGGATCTGGGTCTCCTTCTCTTGGTGAGAAAATGCTTTGCCAAGAGCTCTCTATTTGGTCTTCCTGAGATGAAATGTATTTCTCAAAGCACTTGTGGATTTTGCTGCTATCTCTTTGCAGGGCTTTCCTGGTTATTCTGACAGCTCGGTTTTTCTGGTGCCTGGTGGCAGCTTTGTTGTACCTCGTGCCAGCAGTGCCAGGGTTTGCCATTGCTGGCCCAGCACTAGGACACCTCAAGCACCAGTAAAGGAGCCCAATATGCTACAGCCTTTGGGCAGACACTGTTCTGGAATGCAGGGGAAACACTACTCTTCATATCAATTCTGCCAAATTTATTTCACTAACAACATAAATCCAGATTTTAATCCACTTCCTTCACCTCTCTCCTCCACCCTACCCAGAGGACTGAGTCACAGTCTGGCCCCATGGGAACTTCTGACTATGAGAGATAACAGACTTTAGCACATTTGGACAGCCAAATTTATTACTAAGCTTAGCTAGAGATTGATGTGCCTGTTAGTAAAAGGCCTGGCATGCAAGTTGGGCTGACTACAATATCCAGCCCCTTGCTAGAAAAGAGCACACCCTGCTCTGAAAGAAGCAGAGAAATGAGCTACTCTTTGAAAAATGAGACATTTCCATATTCTGAGCTAGGGACAGATTTTCCCATTCTTGCCTGCAAGGGATTTTAAAAGTCCCTTCATTAGCCATCTAAGAAAGGGGACTGTCTCAGACAGTTTTCTGTCAAGAGACACCAAGATTACCCTGCCAATAATGCAACTGTCAGAAGAACATTCTTGCTGATACTCTGGTAGAAATATAGAAAAAGCTGCCATTCCTAGTCAGACAAGTGGCACCACCTTTCCCACCAGTGTCCCACCCAAACCCTGCCTGCTCCCTGCAGTGCCCTGCTAGCAGTACATGTGTACAGCCAGACCCTGTGTGTGCCATTAAGGACTCAGAGCTGTGTCCAGCGACCCTCCTGCTGCCACGAGGCCCTCCCTCCCTGGAAAGGTGAGCCCCCTGCCCAGGATGTCCCAGGGAGCCTGCCCTGCAGCAGCACACAGCAGACTGTGCTGCCAGAACAAAGACACGAGTTATACTCACGGTCGAGTCCATTCAAGTAGCACATCCGTATTTCACAGTGTCCCCACACTGCGCTTACCACTGGGTAGAGCTTTTTCCCCTTGAGTCCCCGGAAGGCAACCCCCATGTACTGCCCGTCCACAATGAAGCTCAGTGTCCCGTCATCCATGTCCAGGACCACCAGGAAGGAGTCGGGCACAATGAAAGTCTCATCTGGTTCTAGGAAGGCGGGGTAGGTTTTACTCGGCTGGTTCTTGCCGTCATGGTACAGTCTGTTGCGCCCGAGGTCCCAGCCCCAGGACTCGTGGTTGTTCCCTACAAGGGTCGTGTAGCCCACGGAGTGCAGGGGGGCGTCTGCCGTGGCCACCCCGACCACGGCGTGGGTGCCTCGCTGCCGCATGGCCCACGTGATCTGCCACACGTGCAGCCCCCGCGTGTACCCCACCTTGCCTCGGATGGCGTCTGTGCTCTGGGCCACCGGATGCCGGTGAAATATCAGTTTGTCGTCCTCCTTCACAAACACGTTCAGCGAGCGATCGTCGTTGTTCCACGAATGCAACAACTGGACCTCGTAGGACACCGGGGGCATGTCCAGGAGCAAGTCCAGCCGTGTGGGTTTGCTGTAGTCGAGTCCTTGGAGCTCCTGTTTCAATGGCCTGTACACAGGGTCCCTCATATCCACAGTCTTTATCCCACCCGTGACCTTCTGACCCATGGTGTGTCCTGACTTCGCCTCTTTACAGGCTCATGGATTCACCTGGCAGCTTCTGCTGTCATTCAGCCCTGCAGAAAAGGTTGCTAGGAGACTTTGTCAAGATGTGCACCACTCAGTATTGCCTAATGGATGGAAAGAAAAACAAGAGACAAGTTAAACATTAGCACACACAGCCTTGTATGCCACACTCACAGAGCACAGTATTGGTCTGTTCATCCCAACAACCTGCCCTTCCTTCCCAGCAGCAAGGGAGGGTTCCACGGGTGGCCTGGCAAAGCACACAGCAGCCACTGAGACAGGGTGGAGGAGACAACCCTCCTCAACCCCACTGCAGCTTTGCTAAGTACCTTGAAGGCCTGACTGCAAATTCAAAACAGCAGACAAAACCTGTAGGGTCCAGCCTTGAGGGACACTCATTCCAGCAGCTATTGGTACTCTCAGGCCCCCTGAGTTCCTGTAGACAAGGAGCAGATAAACCTGCTGTAGGGTTTGTCTCAAATGAGCAGCTTCTGCTGGGGCAGTTTCTCTTCTCCAGGAGGAAAAAATCCCCAGCTTCAGTCACAGAGTCCAGGGGGAGGAGCAAGATTCTTCTCACAGTTTACAGTTTTCCTTCCAGATTTCAGAGAAGCCTCTAAAACGTTTAAGCCAGCTTGGCTGGAGATACTAGCTCACTTTGTGTACCTCTCCTCCAGCACTGCATCCACTGAAGTGTCTCTGCTCTCACTCAGCAACACAAACAACCCTCTGTGAGACAGCTGCCAAACTGGGGGCAGCTATTAGGAGAATTAGAAGTGGGAGGGGAGCAAACGAGCTTTCTAAGAAAAAAAAGTGTTATTTTAACATTTCCTGAAGTGAGGCAATCATGCAGCACTCCTGCCAGCTACAGTCACAACACTTACTCACAACCAAGGACCTCATCTGGCATAGAAAACAGAGCATGAATCAGATCTGGTTTAAAAATAAGATTACTGGACATCAGCAGCAAGGCTTCAGCTAGAAGGTGACAGGCTCATATACACTGAAGGCTCATGTATGTTCTGGGTTAGAGATCAATTCAGCAGCTTCCCTACAGGTTTTCACCACTAGTCCAAGGTGTGCCATTGGAACAATGAGCTAAATCTCATTATTCTTAAATAATAAGAGACAAGACTTCCTTTCCTTCTCTCCTTTTTTCCCAAAGATGGAGAGGAAAGTGCCCAAGGGTCTTTAAAAGTCACATCCCAATGCACAGGCTGCAGTATAGCTATTTCAGACTCTCCAGGAACCTCAGATGTTTGGCACTGACAGAGAGAAGATGCCCTTTAAACAGGTCCAATCATGTTATTGCTGCTAAGATAACCACAACATCCTGCACACTAAATAAATACCATCCACAACATCAAATCAGATCCTGACCCATGTAAGCCAGCTGGTCAACAGCTGAAAATCAGCAAGGAACAGCAAAACCAATGGAGGGATGGCAGTCACTGGATGCCAGTGCATCACCCTCCCACAGCACAGGATTTAGTGCTTGTGTCCCACAGCTCACGCTGTTTCCATGGCTCACAGGCACCTCCAGCCCTAAGGGTACAGGCTCCCTGCTCTGTAAGCCTAAGGAACAGCAGTGCCTCAAACCAAGGGATCCCAAGAACAAGCCAAAACAGGTATTAGCTGAGCATCCCTGGGAAAGGCACATTAATGCTGACCCAGAGCAATCGTTTTTAGAGAGTTTCAGTGTAAGTCATTTGCTCAGGCTGGGATTAAAACCATCAGGCTGCTGAGCGCGTGCTGTTCCGCACTGAACATGTGGTGTTCTACAGGTGAGCCACCTGGAACACCCAAGGCCTGTGGCACGAGGGCAAAGGCTGTCAACAAGGGACTGGCTAAAGTACACATGGAAGTCCACAGGCAAATTCAGCTGTTGGAATTTTGATTAGGATAAAGGAACAAAACATTGGCAGAAGGAGAGGCAGAGACTTCCTGTGCAGTACATGTGAGAACACAGCATAGGAAGCAAGAACCAAAACAAAGCAGACTGCCAGACTGCAGAAGTGCTGGTGCAGACCTCTTTGAGGCACAAAAGGCTCGAGAGAAGTAAGAGAATACAATCGTGCTCTTCATTAGCAAAACAATGCCTCGTTCATTATGACTTTTTGCCTTTTGCCAACATAAGCTTCATCATGTTTCTCTCAAGGCTGCTGCCCCAGAAAGGGAATCACCCCAGTGAAAGACAACTGGGACTCCTGAAGCACAGGGGACAGGACACTCTTCACTGCCTGCCTGGCCCTGGAGGGGAAGCAGCTTTTCTGAACACAAGCAACACTCATCACTTACATTACTTAGGACTCTTTCCCAGGCAGACTGTTAACACCAGATGAAAGACAATGGCCAGAATAAAGAGCAAGGGGGAAACAAAGGAAAAGGGCTGGAAGAAAGGGGTTGATTAGAGTGAGAGCAGGTCAGACACTGGGCACCACATGCCAAGATTGAAGTGTAACATGGCTCCTTATTAGGGCAAGGCAGTGACTCCTGCTCACAGCTGGCTCTGCTGTTCCTGGCACTAGCCTGGTCTAGAACTGCAGAGGAGCACCTTGCCCTGCAGTCAGGAAGCAAATTACACCTTCATTTTTTTACAAGGGAAAAGCCTCTTCATGCACAAGACAATACAGGCACTTTCCTGCAGCAGGACAGATAGAGAAAAGCTTATCCTCTTGAGTTAATGGATTGATGCCCTGGGCAGCTTGATAGGAGACACAGCCAGCCATAAATGAGGAGATATGCTAGGGAATGGACTGCTTCAAAACCTTTGAACTGTTACAGGTTTAAGTACAAATCTAAACATTGAAAGTGCTTTTATCTATCTTATCAACATCTCAGGCTTGCTGCAGCTCTGCCCTGCTTTACAAACACAAGCTCATCTCCATGATGCTCAGTTCTGCTCCCATGCTATTTTTCAGTTCTATTGTTCACCTTCTGGGCTTAAAAGCTTTGGAATGAAATTAGAAGAGTGGCTCAGGGAAAAGCATTCACTGCTGTTTTCAGTGAGAGTTAGACCTCCCCTCAATTTTGCTGTTCAGAGCAAGCAGGCAATTTGCCACACTACAAAGATATGCCAGATTTCAAAACAACTGACGGCTGCAAATAGATCAAGGCAGGAGACAGGAAGAAATCTCAATGGAAGGCAAAGTCTCTGCTGGTAGATAGGGAGAACACAGCCATTCGAGGAAAATATTGTATATGGCAGGGCAGAGTTGGTGTCCAACTCCTCTTTTCAGTTCAGAAAACTCAAGGCTTCTCACAGGTCCTCCCTTGCTCTGCAACTCAACACCTACAGGACACCTGTCTGGTGCATCAATAGCAAGAACATTTGAAGGATCTAAACTCCTTCATTTCTGATCCAGTTTTACTTTAAGTCTATTTCTTAAAGTCAGTTTACTGTGGCTTTATTTGCTCCCCATAATATTAATTAAGTTTACTTCTACAGATAAGAGGCCAGACCTTTAAACACCTTGCAGGCTCTGGGTCCTCTACAGGCAATGAATCAGAGCCCTGCCCTAAAGATTTCCAGCCTCAAACACACCTCAGGAAACGAAAATAAAAGATATATTCTGCACATGGTGATTTACTTGCTTATACCTTTAGAAGCTGGACTAAAGAATCCCAGACAGTACCCAGACCAAAAACCCACTGCAGTTTTGCTCATGTTTCCATGATTTTACTAGAAAAGCATGAAGTAAACCTGGTTCATTTTCTTGGGCTGAATGTTCATCCTGCAAGCCAATAGCCAAAGGAGCCACAGCACTCCTAGTTTGCTGACTAACCTGCTAGAAGGTAGAAATGTGCGCAACTAGCACGTCAGAAACTGCCCACAGAGGCCCTTCTGTAGAAGATGCTTCATCCCCAGGGATTTCCCCTTCCTCCCTTGGTGGGGCTGAGAACAGATCCCTGCATCACGTAGACCTTCTGTATAACCAAGTTAAAAGCCAAGATGGGTCAGCAATGCCACAACACAACTGGGGTGAAGAGGCATGAAGACTCACACGCCTCTAACAGCGTTCAGGCTTTGGTCCCAGAGAACCAGGACCCCCAGTTTTCCCTGATGTCAATTCCTAGCATGCCAAATGCAGCGGGTTCCTTGCCCTGTGTGTTTCTGCCAGCTGCAGAGCCAGGAAGGCTGTGACACCCCATCCAGTATTGAAGCAATCCCTTCACCAGCATTCTGGCTTTAGCACCCTTCCCACCCCATTGAACACCGACTAAACCTCAGGAAAAGAAAGCTCACCTATGGTGCTGAAGGAGTTTCCCAGGGCTGTGTGAGCAGAGACCAAACAGCTCCAGAAGAGATGACAGGAACAACTGCACCAACACTACAGTCAGAGCGCGGTTTGGAGTGTTGCAAGCCTGCTTAGATCAGGACTGGGCAGGCAACCCTGGCTGCACAGCACTGGTTTTGGCAGCCTCGCTGCTGCCTTGCCCCACATGGAGAAGGTTGCCACAGGGGCAACTTCCTCAGCCCCACCTACTGAGGAGCAGGAGCAGTTTGGCTCAGCAGGTTTAGGTGTTGGCAGGGCTGCGTGGCCTCCATAGATAAGTGAAACTGCAATCACCGAGAGCACGGGAGGTTGGGCAACAAAGAATGAAGAAAGGTGGCACGTGGCCCAGCACACAGCAAGAAGGAAAGTCCTCCAGCAGAGTAAGAGGCCTCTGACAAGTGACTGTGCTCAAGATATGCCAGGGATGGGAGAACAAGTCGCTTTGATTTGGCAATGCTTGACTTGCCTAGACTTCAAAGTTAACAACCGCCTTGCTAAGCAAACAGCCTCATTCACCTCCTGAGCAGGCACCAAGGGCCCTGCTCTCCTGCACACGAGGCAGCCAGAACAAGCACAGCCACCTCACACACACCAGAAAAGGCTTCTGCCCAAGGAAGCCAAGAACATGTCATCATTACTAGGACTTGTTCACACAGACGAGCTGATTCTTAGTGGTTACACAGCTCTCCATCCTTCCTCTCCTTGGGATGATTCAAACAGTTTCTGCTGAAGTTCTCTAGCTATTTTTGCCATGCTGAAGGCAGCATGACGAAGGCAACGTGCCCTTTTACACCATTTCTCTAGTGTCTGGTTCTCCAAAACAAAGCACTGAAGTTACTCAGAGCAGCACATCTGAGTAAACCAAAACCTGAAGTAACAGCCACCACCCATCCTCAACTAAGCCATTTACTAGGAACCAATTTAAACAAATTTCCATTGTCCACCTACCCAGGCGGTTCCTCCTAACTGCAGTGCTGCACAGTCTAGCAGAAAATACTACTAGGCAACAGGAGAGAGGTTAATTGCAAAGTATTTGTAATGGTGGAAGCAACCCAGACAGAAGGAGCTCCACAAGTTCTTGCCTGAGATATCTCCTATTGAAGGCTAGTTATAAAATGGCAATTTTGGTTCAGAAAAACTAAGGTATTCCCCTCAAGGAAAACAGCCAACTCGGGGTGGTTTTCCTCACAGAGGAAGTTCAGGGGATGTTGTAAAGGTCATTGGGCTCTTTACAGCTCTGTGTAAGGTAGCTTATGAATGTCAACTGCACCTTAAAGACCAGGCACAAAACAAGACTCTCTAAAACAGCTCCTGAGAGCAGACTGCAGCCATTGCCTGCAGCCATTATGTTCTTGGCATGAGGCACTGTTAGTTCAGCTCCCCATGGTCAACTCCCTGAGAGCAGTGCTCAAAAGCAGCTCTTCTGTAGCTTTTCCAAAGTCACCCTGGGGACACGCTGTCCTGGTGCTCTGAGGACAGCAGCATCAGGAAGCCATGCAGGTTAAACAATCACCACTGCTGAGCTCACACCTCTGCATCACCAACAGCACAGGGGCTTCTCCCCCTGGCTGGTGTGTGCCTTTCCTTTCCATGCTTACTCATGGTCTGTGCCCTTTACAAAGCACAGCAGGACAATAAGCCAGGCTAGAAATGGCTCATTTACTGGTAGTATAACACACAGATGTTAAAAGAAGTCAGGAAATTTGCTCTGAACACACGTCCTTAGCAGTGCAGAACCCTTCCACACAGGCACACAAACAGCTGCACTGCAGAGTGAGCAGCATTATATGGCACAAGAGTGGATGCTAAATTCACCATGGCCTGAGAAGTACTCACAGTGAACAGGAGCTGATGAACTGGCCAGAAATCCAGCAACTAAAGCTCTTCCCCCATCAGGCAGGATGGAGCCCTGAGTTTACCATCCCACACTGAACTGACAGCTCTGTATCTTTGCTAAACACTGAGAAATTTAGCCAGAGTCCCTTCCCATGTCCCACATCTGCAGCTGCAGCACTGACCTTCCCTACACCTCTCCCCTTTGCTCCTCTCCAACTTCCTGCTGGTCTGGAATATCTGCTTGTAGCCAACTGATGTAGTGCTGTTCTCCAGAAGCAACTTTAAACTCTGTATTCCAGCAAGTGTTCACGGGTCACTGCTACCTAGAAGGCTGACTTGATGAACTTGGGTTCCAGGTAGAATTCAGCATCCGAATCATGCTTGGTGCCACAGGACAGATGGTCACATGCTCGGGTGTCAGTCAGGTCACCTCAGTGTCACCGTTTACCTGTGGCTCCCAAGTTACCAAGACATACAATGAATTGCAGACATCCCGTTTCCAAGGCCAAAGTTGTGGACAGGTTACAGTAGGGACACACTACTGATGATGATCAGATGGGTCAAGTTCAGCTTTGAGCCACAGATCTGAACTCCAGATAGATTCTCTTGGAGGAAAGAGCAGAACAGCTGCAGTTTGGCACTTGGGTCTGAGCTGGGACAACACCTGTAGGTGGTGTTACAGGAGCAGGAAGGTCCACACTGTTCCCCTCCTGTGAGGAGGTAGAGGGAGATGTGACAGCAGGGACACAGCAATGCAGCCACTGCAGAGCCTGCAGAAAAACTAGGAAATGACTGCAATTCCTGTGCCCTTATGGAGGGCCCTGTCCCCACTCAGCAGGCTGTGCACACCATCCCAGCACAGCCACCCTGCAGCATAAGCTGTTCCCAGTTTAGGCACTGGTTTGGGCAGCTCTCAGGCTCTAACACTCCTGCTACAACATGTTCCACCAGCATGGCAGGTTCTCTGCAGGCTTCAGCACACACCCACTTAGGGAACACACAGCATCAAGTGTCTTCTGGACCAGGCAAAATGCACTTCCTATATACCAGGTTCTTATCTTGCTGGTGACATTTGGCAGAGGCATTTTTTTAGCTCCTGGTACCATTTCCAGGCCAGATCCATCAGACAGATGATGGTTTTCCTCATTGCTTATGTCAAGAACCCATTTTCTGGGGATGCAGTTTGCTTGTATTAAAATGAAGACTGACAAGGCTATGGAAGGTTGCTCCCAGGTTGTTTCAGTGCAGTCTTTACCTTACCAAAAAAAGCCCTGGTGTCTCAGAATTTATTCCAAGGAGAAAAAAGCTGGGCCAGCACAGATACACCAACCACAAAGGTCATCTGCAAAAGGCCCAGTTTTTCACAGTTCCAATTCCATTACATGCACTCAAGAGATGTCTCTGTGATCTGCCTGCAGACTTGGAAATATATCAGTAGCAGGGAGAAAGGCCACATGCAACCTTTTTCACATGCCCAGAGGTTCACCTTTCTTACACCTTTGTACCTGTCCAACCACCCTCAACTGCTTTTGTCATATTTTATTAAAACTGCATGCAAACAGTCACTGCATCCAGAGGAAGCCCCACAACCCTGCAAGGCTGAAATCTCTGCTTGGTGCACTACAAATACAAACCCCCAGTTTTATAACCCAGCAGCACTTGAAAGACCTGGCCAAGTTGCCATGCTTGCCTAAGGTTTTCCCCTCCTTCCCTCCAGCACTGGAGCCATTTGATAGGCTGCATTTACAAAGGCATTTCCTCTGCAATTAAGCCACCATAAATTTTAAATAGTAAGTGTTTGTGTTCAGAACTATTTGCATTAAAGACCCCCACATAATCCATAATAAGCCACCCTCTTGCACAAGAACTCCCTGTGTTTTGCTATTTCCCTGCTTATTCATTTGAAGCCTCCACTGCCCACTGCCCATCCCTCATCTCTGGATTCCTTAGTTTTGTCTGATAATCAGGAGATGGAGAGAGGAGCAGTGGGTGGAAAGAATGAAGCTTGATGTTTCTACCTCTGCCCAGAGTTTCCACTCCTGTATCAAAAGTGCATGAGAATATAAACCAAACCCTTACTGTGTTCAAGTCACAGATTTGAGTATAACAGACCTGAAAAGCAGCATTTTCTCAAATAGATGGCTTGAAAACAAAGCACACAGCAGACTGGGAGGGTTTCCATCCCTGGTCCAAAGAGCAAACTATGCTCTGTCAGGAGAGACACAGAATCCAGCAGGATTCCTTCTGTCAGGAAAATCACTTGTAGTTTGAGCTACTTTAATATTAAAGTTGCTCAGCTACTTGTCTCCTTCCTCTTTTCATTTAAAGATGTCACAAGCACTGCTAACAGTAAAGCAGAAATCCCCACAACAGAGCAGCTGCCAAGCACCAGATTACTCAGCCTGTTGTTCTCAAATACGTTTATTGTGTCTGAAGCTTCAGCACATGTATCTACATCAAATACACCTCTGCCAGGGGGGAAGTTGTGCAAGTGTCTGGTACTGCTCATCACCACAGAAAAAGCATAATTGAAATCTGGGCCATGTACTAGAAGCAAATAATTCCTGGCCCATTGCAACAGGGCCTCTCTGCTCCCTCCAGGCAGAGCACTGCAGGGCCACAGAGTGGGTGCTGTTCTGACTCAGAGGACAGGGCAGCACGTTCAGCAAAATCAGGGCCTTGTGGTGCAGAACTAAGGGATGCTCCATCCCTGCCTCACTGCACCCAGCTTGGGAGGCTCCAGCACATCACTCCCCTGGGTCTGCACTTCCCCTGTTTCCATGGGCAGCAATGCCACTGCCAACCTGCCAGGGAGAGCAGAAGACACTCTGGAAGAATAGAAGATCAAAGTGTTGCACACTTCTTGCGTCACAGGGAGGGCACTGGAGCAAAAGGGGAGGGTGAACAGGCACAGAGATGCCCACAAACTGCCTGTTACCAAGGAGGAAATTCCAGGTCCCAGCAGAACACTATCCAGTTCCTCCTCACAAAAACCTGCCTTGTCCCTGACATTTAAGGAAGCAAGAGTTAGACTTTCTTTCTCCTCCAGTTTTACAGTTTATTTACATTTGCATCCCCAGCAACTCAGCTGGCATCCTTTTCCTCACATTCAACAACCACGTTCCATCCAAGTTCATCCCTTTCATCCTCCCTTTTACAGCCTGTGTTTAGTCACTGTGTTGTCCTCTCCTGTCACAGCAATGCCCCCCAGACAGGATGGATGCAGAGATTCCCATCCAGCCAGACATGCCTGCTGCTATTTATCAGAGAGGAAACAAGTGAGTCCCTCAGGCAGGAGCTAATGAGTTTCCTGACTGAGTCTTTTCCACCTGATCAGACACCACGACAATCGAATCACGAGACTTCAGTAAATTCATTCCACAGCCCTGGAGCTGAATGCAGTTAAAGACCTCTGCATAGCTACTGTTTCCCTACCTGTAACCAGTGCTAGAGCACAACACAATCCACACTGAGCTTAAAGCAGAAAAAAGGCAGGGAGGGATCAGTGTAACAAGCACTTTCCCCTCAAGCTCTATCCCTCTACCAGCTCAAGCACTGGGTGTGCAGTCCCTCTCCACCAGCAGCTACCTCAGCCTGTACAGGACATGTCCCACCACCCTTTCACCACCAGGTCAGGGGATGAAGTTAACTGTGCTCCTCTGACCCATCACAACAGTCACATCCCTCTTGAAAGAGGGGCTGACACCCCACAGCCAAGCCAAGTGCCCAGCCCAGATCACTGCAGGGCAACACCTGTTTCAGACCTTGCCTTACAGAACACCCTGCAGTCAGTCTGGAGGGTGGGCAGCATGTGCTAAGGCCTTGGGAAGAACCACAGAGGCAGATTTTGCTTTCTAGCTCACCAGTTTACTCTTGTAAACCTTCAAAAACTGGCTGTACAATCTCTGGGCAACCTGTTCCAAAGCTTGGCAGGCTTCACAGGGACAAAACCTCTCCTTATACTTAAGGTCACCCACCTTCCCTGTTCAAGTCATTGCAGCTCCTTAACCTGCCAGTTTCAGGTTGAACTCGATGTTCATCCTCAGGTCACATAAATCCTAGACAAGGGAATGCAGTTCAGTCCCTCTGCCCCAGCTGGTGGTGCCTTCACAGTGCACAGGGAATAACTGAGCACTATAAACAGATTCAGTCCATGCCCCCTTGTCTTACCTTGCCACATGGAAAAGCTCAGCACTCCTCTATAGTATTTACCCACATCTCTTCATCCTGGGCTTCTTAAGTGTTGAAAGAACAGAACTGGAGTTACATCCTTGTGTATGAAGGCCCAGTAGATCTTTCACAGCTTAAACTACAGATTCAGGTCTTTTCTGTCCTGAGGTCTGTGGAGAGAGTTTCACCACTGAGGACAAAAAACCTCACAAGACAGCTGAGTCACTGAGGAAGTGATTTTTTTCTTCTCCCTCCACACTGTTTAGGAAACCATTCCATTCATTAGCAAAAGGATGTTTTCAGAAGTCAACACCCCTGCACATGCATCCAAAGCAGGAGCCCATCACACAGTTGTGGCAGGTTCTTTAGATCAAGTTTAGGCTTCCTACCCCAAAAGCCTGTCAGATCCTTCAGTGCCTCCAGCACCTGCCTTTGTGCCAAACAGCCCCCCATGGTCTCCCCCAGTAAGCCTGGTGTTTCCCTTAGCCCCTCCTCTCAGATGGGATCTTGGACCCATGACCTGCACAGACGTGCCTCTGCTGCATCAGACAGTTCTTGTAACACGCTAAATGATGACAAGATCTTTTCTTCCATGCCCTGACCGCTACCCAAAGCCAGCCATGGCCCAGATTTAGGAATTCTTCATTCTTCCAAGTCAGCTGCTCCAAGTGCAATGCTGTGGGTCAGTCTTACCAACTGTTTGTCCTGTCTGTAAGGACAGGCATGCTTCAACATCCCCCTTGGAAACAGTCCTCACACCACCCTTTAGGCAGTATTACACCTTACAGGAACAGGGCTTATCTTTTAAAGTGGAAAAGATGAAAGCCAAAGGCTGGATGCTGACATGAACCTCATGCTCAGTATGAGTCCTTGAAGGCAGGAAGGCTTGGGAGGGCAGGGTGGATTGGGAGAAACAGTTCTGTCTGGCTGGAGGATACAGACTGCTCCACCACCACAGTGCAGTGTCTGCAGGCTCATGCTCTGCTCAGCTCCTTTCTCCTGCTGTGCCTCACCTTGGGCTGTGTGGCTGCACCCTCTGACACCATCAGCCACACACTGCAGCTCATAACCAGCTGGAAGGAAACCATCTGCAGAAACACTGTGCATCAGCACCAGTGTCTGTCACCTTCTTCCCCATGTACATCCTCACCTGGAGAAGCTCAAGCTTCATCTAAGCCAAAAAAGCACAGTCACTGACGTTCCCAGGCAAGGATCTGCCCATTCACTTAGAGCAGGAAGGGTTCAGGAGCTCCCAACCCTCAGATTTGTTTCAAAGGAACACAGAATTACCTTCAAGATAAAAACAACAGTTTTATTATCAAAGTTAACTAGGTACTTTGCTTTGAAATACAATTTCTTCCCCTGCATCAAAGGGCTGTTAATTATACTTGTAGCAAAAAAGTAGAAGAAATGAAAGCAGCATCTGCTTGGAGAGGATGAATGCAAGATAAAAGGTGTCTGTGACATAAAGCTGGCAGCAGCCTTACTGTTTTCTATTCAAGATTAATCCGGGAACAACAATCACTCTTAAGCATAACAAAAGCCGTGGAAAAACCCTTTCCAAATCCAGCAACAGAGCCAGAAGATGCAACGTCTCTTCTCCAACTGCTGCTGCAGCCAGTTGAGGTGAAGTGTCCAGACAAATCCAAGCTTGCTATACCAGGCTCACCAAGCACCTCTGCCTGCTCAAGTCCACAGTATCCTCCTTTAGCTTCCAATTCCTTCTTCCCACCCCCCAAGTCTCCACAGGAAAAGCAGAGTGACACCATGGCAGAACACCTCCAGAATGTCTGGGCATAAAGGAGAGAATGGAAAACAGCACTGCTATTTCTTGCCTGCCCTACCACAGTCTGTTCTGTGCAGAGAATCAAGTCAGAGTTGTAATTCCTGATGGGGATGGGGAAGGATCCCCATCCTTCCACTGAATAGCAGGTAACAGAGAAAGCCACTTTCTGTGACCTTTAAACTGTCAAGCAACAGGAAGCCACCACAGTGCACTCTGCCTGACCCAGCCCATCACCAGTCTCTAGAAAGATGCGTTCACCTCTCCCTCCTGAGGCAGCTGCCAGAAGCTGTATAACTCAAACAGTGGTTATGTGAGCAAAAACCCCAAGAAGGAGCTAGATAAACATGGAACAGACTAGTGCCGAGACATTTGTCAACATTCAGCAAACCACTCCAGCAGTGTGCTTAGTAAGGTGAGCCCTCCACGTCCAGGAATACACCCCAGCAAGGAGGCATCGCACAGCGGCTCCCAAAGTGCTGAACTAAGAGGATATTCCTGGCAGACAGATTGCACAAGACACAGCTCACACTGCCAGCGTTACTGGAACATGCTCAGCAACTCCCCAAAGCAGAGCACTCTGGGATGATGCTTCACTAGAGGTTGACTTGTCATTAGCCAAAAGAGTTTAATGACACGGTTGGACTCTGTGTTTAAATATAATTGACCCGGGACATACCGTAATTAGGAAGAGACACTGCACATCTCAATGAAGCCGGGAGCTGGGCACAGCCTCAGCATGATGCAATGTGTCGCTTTCACCATTACCTGAAAGGGTCCCTGGAAATTGCTGTGCTGGTTTGAGATAGGCAGGGTGACCGAGAAGCTTGGACTGGCTCCTTACATCATGCAGCAAAAGGCTTCACATAACAGCAATTTTAGAAAGCCTTTCTAGCCTGCCTGCCTGAAGTTTTTATCCTTATAAAAGCACAACTGGACAAATCAGACTTGAAAGCGCCAAAGCGAAATGGATAAAAACACATTCTACAAACTGTGGCTGCAAGAATGCACATGCTGCCTTCAGAGGACATCTGCACTGTAAGGTAGCCAGATATCCCAGAGCAGCTTTTTCCTGGAAATAGCAGTTGTGGTAATACAGAACAAATGCTTTTGCCAAAAAAACATGACCAAGACAAGCACTACAGCACAGTTCACAGTAGCTTCTCTACTGGTTCAAGGGGCAAGGGGTGAAATTTGCCCCTTCGTCCTACTGGGACACTCGAAATCCATTCCTAAGCAACAGTTTCACTGGTTTAAACTCTGCAAATCAAGTGATATTTAAAGTGGCTTCCTTACCTCCTGTGTGCCAATATTAAGCTGCACCTCAAAGCACAATCTCCTGCAGGGAAGGGAAGAAGTGGCCACTGCTCAGTGTCTGAGGTCTGTCTGGTGGTGGCAGGGAATGCTAAGACAGTTTTTATTCCTTCTGTTTCCACCTTCCAAATGCCCTGACACCACCACAGAAGCCTGAGTAAGCAGAGTCTGAAGAACCTCCATGTTCTTCCTTCCCTCCCTGGGGCTTCTCAGCAGACTAAACTGTGGGTTTCCTCTCTAAAACAACAAAATTCCATACCTGTAATCAAGCCAACAGCTTTCTGATGTGACTATTCCAGCCTTGGCCATCTGGGTCCTTTCCACAAAGGCTACCCATTCAGAAAGCTCTCCAATGTAAGAGACAAGCAGCAGTGCAATAGTCAGTGATGAAACACACTCATTAGCTGCAAGCAAGCCCCAGTTCTTATCTAGGCATTAAACAGCTGCCAGGACTGCTGGAGTTCAAAGGGAAGACAAAAACTGTACAGCCAACCTATCCTCCCTACATACCACAGTCATCAGAGGTCCTCATAAGTCAACATACCTTCTAAATAAGTGTTTAACATAAACATTTGTCCAGTCACTTAATTCCCGGTGAACCAAGAGATTTGATGTGGGCCACAGAAAGCTCCATGACATCAATGGAAAGTTTCCAATTCGGAAACCAAGTTTGAAACACATTAATAGAACTTAAGAAATAGAGATGAAGTAACCTTGTAGAAAGAGTCAAAAGATCTGTTCTTGAACAAAGTGCATTCAATCTACTTAGGAACAAGCAGAAAAGAGAAGCTGCCTTGCATTTTCAGAGTTTAGTGATCAAGAACTGCAGAGATACAAGCCAGTTCTGTTAGGGGCTGTCTCCTGTATCTAGGCTTTTGTCTTTTCTAGTGCTGGTCAGTCTCAGTCAAAGGATGTTCCACTGCCTTTTGGCTGCTCCTGAAGTCCTTACTCCTCCTTTTGAGAAGGCTGGATGGCTTTGCCAAGGTTTGCTCTGTGCAAACATTGATTTGGAAGTAATGAGAAAGCCATTGCCACCCACCCCTCAGTGCACCATGACCTCCCAAACATGGAATAGATGTAAACTGTCCAGAACATCAAACAAAGCCACCACATCCAGCGGGATTTTCCTCCCTAAAAAGCTCACACCAGAATAAACTTACCTTGCCTTACCCTACAGATAATCCCAACTCTTTGGTGATACCACCCTAGACTTGAAAAAGCTGGTGATGGAGCTATTCTCCCTGGACAAATGCATCTAAGCAAGTATTAGTTGGACTGTCCAGCTCTTCTATCAAACATGAGGGTTCACTGACTGACCTGCAAAGTCACCTCTTCATTGCTGCCACCCTGCCACCTGCTGGGCCATCTGCTCTGTCCACTTTGTCCCAAGGACAGACTTCAGTTGACACCTCTTTGGCACCACAACCCTGGGTCAGACACCATTTCTGTGACAAACTTGTTTTGTGGGTGCCTTAGAGACACCAAAACAAGATTTAAGAGCACTCTGAACATTGTGTTGGCATAAGAGCCTTCTCAACAGTCAAATCCTGCTATGACTTCTGCTGTACTGTTTTGCACCTTGAAATGGAGATTCCCATGACGCCAAGGATTCTTTCAAAACATTCTAGGAGGAGGATTGGTTGGCATTTTTGGAAAGTTTGAAGACAGCCTAATCCAAATAACATAAGAGCACATGCCACTGAACAAGTACTGGCTATAATACCTATCCTTCCTCTCCACCTTAATGACCATAAGCTTAAAAACTATTCTCCTATCTTAAATACATAGGGGGATTTGTCATCAGTCCTAATACACACCCCAGTACCAATCAAGGTCTTACCTGCATCAAGAAATCTCATCCACTTCAAGCCCTAAGAGCCATCCATTTCTTGTTTCTCACCAAAACCTGCAGAACCATTAACAGCCATCCTCCTCCATTGCAGCAGACAAGATACCCCACAAACCCCAGTCCAGCTGAGGATAAGCCACGTATCTCATTCTGCTCCTGGATGTTCCCAGATGCACACCAAAAGCCTGGCCACACCTCTGGCCTAAAGCCAGACCTGCTCCTGCCCACTAAGCTTAGTCAGGGGTTGCTGCACATGTCCCATTGGCAATGTGGAGTCCATGGAAATTCTGTTTGCCTTCACTGATAATGTGCTGCCACATGCTCTAAAAACCACATCCCTACATCAAGGGACATTGAAGGCACCTCATGAGTCACAGCCAAATTCCTTTCTGGAGAAAATAGACACAGCAGAAAGTCCTCCTAGAAAAAACACATACACCAAGTTAGAGTTCAAGCACACCTGGCAGCAAGGATTCCCTTCCCAAATGAACAAAGTCAGTGAAGCATCAGATTTACTGGAGCTCCTCGTAGGCAAACATCTGGACATATCTGCCATCCTGGAGTGACACAGCACACTTGGCAAGCCTCTCCAGCCACTCAGAGCCCTGCTTTGGCTCTGGAGAAAGCAGGAGGGCAGTTGCACAATCACAGTCTGGCTGCAGACGGGGGCGATGGCTCCTTCCAGGCAATCTCATCAGGTGTCCCCTCCCACTCAGAGTGTTGACACACAAAGCTGTGCCTCCTGCAAATCCAGTTCGGTGTCCACACACACCAGGCTCTATTGGATTACCCAGATAAAGCCCCGGATTTAATGTGATTGTGATTCATGCCAGAAGTGCAGATTTGGGCCTGCGTGGGCACTGTGGGCACATCTGACCTGCCCCTTCAGCAATCTCACCAGAAGGCAACATCTCACAGCCACCTGACATGCCTCACACCCAGGGGATCAGGAACACAGCACTCCAGTGGAACAGGGAAGATGCAGCTGGGAACATGGAGAGTGAACCTTCCAGGAAAGCTCTCAGTTCCTTCAAAAGTTGCTTCTTGTAAACACAGAGTTAAACTATTTAGCAGCTTGTCAGTCCTTGAGAAGATCATCTCAAAATCAGTTAACTAAATCAGCTATCAAGGAAGAACCTACAGTATCCAGGTTCCAGGATGAACCTCAGCCACTGAAACAGACACGTATTAATAAACCCAAGACAACACTGAGCCCTTTCCTCTTCTCCCCATCCCACCATACAGCAGGTCAAACCCACAACTTGGAAAACCAGTAGCATGTTACAGTGCTGGTCTGCCTTCACTGCCTGAATTCTGACCATTACCCAAGCTCAAAGCAGATTAGCTGCCCCTTTTTTAACTTCTGCACAGCAGCTGTACATTGGCAAGCCAGCTTGCCACATACCTAACCTTGCAGCAATATCCTGCTGGAATCAGTGCCATGTGTGCAGCCCTTCTGCCCTTCCCCTCCTGGGCTGCAAACTAAGCTGTGCTACCAACATCTAAGACATGCATGTGCCTGAATCAATACCAGAGTCGAGTCTGAGGCTGAAACCACTCACAACTGCCTGTCTGACCCGTGGGGGGACACAGAGCACTCCAAAAATGCTGTGAGGTAACAGGGAGGGAAGCAATGCCCCAGCTCACAGATGAAACACGTTCATTAGTTGATTCACTCCCACCCCCAGCTCTGCTGTGTTCCAGCTGGAAGTGCACGATGTGCCACATGGACAACCCCAGAACATTAACAGTGAAACTGTGTGGGACACCAGGCAAGGAAGCCAAGTGCTCAGGGCAGCAGTGCAGAACCTTGACAGTGAGGTGGAGGGTGACAGCACAGCCTCCAGCAGCTCATGCCTATCACATAACCCCAGAACACAACGTCCAAGCGACTACATTTCCTGCCCACAGGCATCAAGCCAGGTACTTTCTGGATTCACACAGGCTCAAAACCTCTTTCAGCACAAGGGTCAACAGGTTTCTTCTGCAGCTGTTCAACAGTTTACAGGAATTAGGACAGACATTAATTCTCAGTTCAGCTTAGCCCTTACCAGCTGGTCCACAAAGTTTTAGGCATTTCTTTACATGGGCACCCTTTGAAACTTCATGTTCCAGATGTACTAGTGCCCTGGGATTAGTCTGGAACAAAGTAATGACCCCTCTTTCTCCACCTTCAATAACATGACTGGTTCAGCCCTAAAATAGGATGGGGAGACACTGTATCAAAAGAGATCATCTCCATGCAGAACTGCTGACAGCACAGCACAACCCCATCCATTCCTCATACCCAGAGTCCCAACTGCTCCACAGTAAGGACCAAGGACTACTGTTTGGAAGCATTTCAAGAGTCTTTATTCTCTTCCCACTGAGCAGCAATGCTGCTTTCCCTGCAGCACAGCTCACCAGGCTACATTACAGACCCAGGGATCCTGAAGCACCATGTGACAATGAATTAGGGTACCTAAGGCAGGAACTGCACTTTGGCAAACCCCAGGGCTTACTGCAAACCTCCAAACACTCTAGTTAGAGCCCAGACATTTTTCACATCTCTACATTAAGTAGAGCTTGATTTTCAGGAGGCCATTCAAGCCAGAATTTATTCACAGTGAAGTCTGCAAAAGTTAAAACTAAGAATTCTTAAACATCTGAGACCAATGTAGCCTTCTCATGTAGAGAACGGCTTGGCCTTACCCCTTACTTGCTTTTCTTGGCTGTTTCCCATCTGTGGCTCACGTTCTTTAGAACTAAGTTGTTTCTGCAGTTTTTGTGCAACTGAGTGCCTTTGTACATTTATGGTGTCAAGGCCCCATCTGGGATCTCCTCAGGACAGATTCCTGACTTGATAACATACCAGCTCTCCAAAGAAAGCAGTTTCAAACTAACATCTACACAGCTGCTGCTCCAACTTACAAGCTTCATCAAATTCCCCTCCCAGGCTAAAAGAAAAAGCCCATGTTTGGTAACACCATTCAGACATTACCACCTTCTGCCCCAAAGCTCTCAAGTCAAAAGCTGTTGCTCTCACTTTGAAATCAGGCAGATGGTGGTGGTGGTTGTTTTGGTTTTGTTTTTAAGTAGAAAGCTTTCTCCCCAAAGCCAGAACCCCACACTTCTTCCTCCTCCCAGGGGAAGTTTTGCAGGTTAAAAGCCTTACTATTACACAGCAGCAGCACTTCAGCTTCATGTCTTTCCATGTTCTGGAAGGGAAAAAAGTAGCAGAACAATAAGACAAGGAAATGTCAGTGGACAAGACTCTTCAGGCTTAAAGAAAAAAAAGCTAAGGCCAAGGCAGGTGGCTAATCTCTCTTAAGACCAGAAAGAGATGCTAAACTGATCTTCAGTGTTGCTTCAGTATAACACAAAAGCAGAAGGAAGCATTACAAAACATTTAGCACATGAATGAAACACTAGAAAGTTGATGCCATGCCAAGCCCCTCACTCCTCACCATGGCACTTCCACCTTGTGGACAGATAAGACATTTCCCACCTTTTCTATCCCACTGCCATTAAATAAAACTGGTATTAGTATCCATGCCAGCTGTAGATTATCAGACAAGAGCAGCATTAGTTTTATTTTCTCCCTTTTTTGTAACCCTAGTGCAAAGTGGAGCGATAGAAGTGAGGCCACACAGCAAGTCAGATGTCTAGAGAGGATTAGCCCACAGCTGTCCCTGGCCTGTGGCCCTACACTCATCCCTCCCAACCACGCTCCCTGGGGCACACACAACACTGTCACATTGTCACAGGCACCAGCTGGCCTGGAGAGCTCTGGACTGTAAAGCCAATCCCAGGCATGACACCGTGTGACAAAGAACTGTCCCCAGCAATCCTAAGGCAGCACCAGCCACCCATCTCATCATCCAGCACTTGCATCTGCTCATCCCACTGGTCCAGGTCCAGAGCTCAAGTGTGTAGTTAACATGCAAAGGAACTGTCTTTCCCTCCATGCTATTTCCAGAGAAAGGAGCTCTGCCAAGGCAGCCTGCAGAATCCAGGCAGTCCCTTGGGCTGGGACAGCTTAAGTTTTACTCAATTTCAGCTCAGGAATAGGACATCATTCATGGTTCAGCTGACTGTTCTGTCAGTCCCTTACTCACAGGGGTGTATCTCAGCATAGCAACCAGCTCACACCAAATCCGTTCTGCTGGGGAATGTCTGCTGGATTTCCTTCCCCTACAAGCCACAGAGTTAAGGCAGCTTGAACCACCCCAATCAACACCCAGAATGAGGATTTTTATATTTGCTGTACAAAAACCCTCCTTAGTCTGGAAGAGAATTTTCTAACCAATGCAATAGGCCACTTTACTTTATCTCAGGAGTTTCCAAAGCATTACCTTTGAGGGCAGATTAAAAGGGAATCGATGCTTTAGTAGTTTCTGGGAAAACACAGTTAACAGTGGCACATTTTCCCCACGTGTTTGGATATTAGCATTTTCAAGCTATATTTTCTCACACTCAGCAGAATGTTTGGCCATCACCTGTAGCACACATCCCCTCTTTGCTAAGGACAACTGTTCTCTTCTGCCCAGCAATCATTGATGGAAACAGTGGCAGCAATAGCAGTTACTCACATGGAGTAAATCAGGGAAAGATTTTTTTGTTGCCCAGAGCAGTGCAGTAACTGGAAGTGAGTCAACACCTTGACATGAGCCCATTCTGCAATGGCCACCAGCAAAGAAGCCAGTGAGTGCAGCTGCTGACAGACACTTACTCACTTTCGTTCTGCAGGCATCACATGGCTTTGTCTGAAAGCAACCACTGTCTAACTTGTGACTTGGCAAGTTAAGCTGTGGGTACAAGACACATCACACACCTGTAAATACAAAGGAGCAGGGCAGCACCTCCACAGCCAGCACGTTTGGGAAATTCATACCAAAACACAGCTTGTTGGCTAATTCGTGCAGGTCTAGCCAGCTGTTTCTCCACTGCTATAATGCAACATCACTTACTAGTTCATACATGTACAAGTCTCCTTCCACAGGACATGGAGATAAGCACAGCCCAGCTGAGATCATCTCATTGATACTCCCTGCCAGCACCAGTTAATCCTCACTCCTTGTCAACACAAGCCCTCAGTGACTCCACACTCAGTCAGTACATGTATACTAAAGCCCAAAATTATAAGCACCACTTGCCCTGGCCTCTCAGAACCGATTAGGTGCCAATTCCAGTGTATTCAGTGGCACCAGCCACAAAATGTGACTGAGGCAAACCTCAGCCAGGCACAGCACATACTCCTTTCCACATCTTATCTACTTCAGAAAAGACATTGTGACTTGCAACATTATCTGTCAGCACAGTCTACACTCAGTCACAAACCCCGGCATAATGTCATGACTGGCTCATTAGCTACAGAGTTTTAATTCTAGTAACTTAATGAATTCTTAATTAGACCTCACAAGATAGACTTGACAAGACAAGCAACCCTTGCAGACTGCTTTCACTTTTTCCGAGGAAAGGAAATAGGGGCCAGGGAAAAAAAAATCCAGACACAGGAGAGCAACAAGCAGAGCACATTCTCCACATGCAGCAGCAGTGAAGGACTCCACACGAACACAGCACGTATCAGCTAGCCAGTTCCTGGAACACAAGCCCACATCTCAGAAGTATCCAACAGAAGTTTACAAACAAGCTCCAAAGCACATTACAGTGCACTTCAGTAACCTCTAAAGCAGAGGAGAGAGGCTGCAAAAGCCCTCTGCTGATGGACTGCAACAATCCGATGCCTCCCTGAGGAATACACCGCTGGAGTTCATCCTTTGCCTTTAGAGGGGGAAGAGTAAATTGCTGCTTTATGCATCCATCATCACAACCACTGAGGTCCAGTGGCCAGGCACGGTGACAGGGCAGGAGGAGACAGGGCAGCTCCCACCAGCTGGTCAGGGAACAAGCTCCTCCACTTCAGTGCTTCTCAGCATCACCATTCACTCTGTGAACAGTAGCACAGCTCCATCACACTCCCAGCAGTTCCCTTATCAACTCTCTGCAGAAATATCCATCCCTGTAGGCTGGACCCATCCGTCTTATGGCCAGATCTCTTTTACTGCAAGCCACTGGCATAGGATTCAGATGTTAGAGGGCTGGGAAAAGCATAGATTACTCCTGGAACAAATGGCTCATAAATTCACCGTGCATTGCTATCAGGGGAAAAAGAGCTGATCCTTCTCCAAGGTAGCAACTCCCATTTTTATAATAATCTTATAAACTTCCTTATCTTGAGCCATGGCTCAGACAATTCACAAGTTTCAAATCAGGCACGGCCACCACGAGCCATCAGCCACCCTGGCTGCCCACTTCAGGCAGGGAATAAGGAGAACACATGGCACTCTTCAGCAGGAGGCTACAGCAAGCCCGACCTCTCTGCATAACAACAGCCCAGGTCCTTCAGACACAGGATTATATAACTCCCCTCTGTATTAGCACAGGTTTATGCAGCGAGAAAAGAGACACATCAATCAGACCTCGTAAGGTGCGCTCCGGAGACCCCCGCGGTAACCACAGACACTGAACAAACAACCCCGCTTCCTCAGCGACTCGGAGACATCTGACCCGACATTATCAGTGTTTGCTTTCCAAACCCGCACACGGCTACGCCAGCCGCCCTCTGGCAGCCACCCACCCCGCGGCATCGGCAGCGGGGGCTGCTGCGGGACCTGCGGCTGCCCAGCTATCCCCGGGGACCCTCGGGGATGGGAGAACCCGGGGGATGGAGCAGCCCCGGGGGATGGGGGATCCCGGCGATGGAGCGGTCCCTAAAAATGGGGGATCCCGGCGATGGAGCGGCCTCAGGGGATGGAGCAGCCCCGGGGGATGGGGGATCCCGGCGATGGAGCGGTCCCTAAAAATGGGGGATCCCGGCGATGGAGCGGCCCCAGGGGAGGGAGCAGCCCCGGGGGATGGGGGATCCCGGCGATGGAGCGGCCCCGGGGGATGGGGGATCCCGGCGATGGAGCGGCCCCGGGGGATG
>WBMV01004379.1:137938-156599 GCA_013396655.1 Campylorhamphus procurvoides | reverse complement strand
GGAAAATAGTGGCGAGCGTCGGCCAGGGCACTGTAGGGGTGAGTCGCATCCTCAGTGTGGCATCCATCATCCCAGTGCTGCCACATTGCCGAGGTCACTCCGGGGATTTTAATGCTTATTAATTATTTTTATTTTTACTATATATAATTTTATTTTATTTATTTTATCTATTCATTTATTATTTTTATTTTATATAATTATAATTTATTTTTATCTATCTATTTTACTGCTTTTTATTTAAGATTCATTTGTTTGCCAAAATGAACCAGGGAAGTACAATTCTGTTCATTTCAGTCTTTATTTGTTTTGTTTTGTGTTTGGTTTTTTTGGGTTTTTTTCCCAAAAAGCAACTTTTGGACAAATTAGACCCAGTAGCACATCTCTGACATGATGAATTTTTTAAGTGGTTCCAGACAAAAGGGTTGTTTGTGGCGTTGCTGCTTGGAGCCATAAACCAGTGGATTGTCATAAATTCAGCAATCCATATTGCATGGGATACCTCCAAGGACCACCTAAGTGCTGCAGGAAGTGGTATGAATGATTCAGGAGGTGGCAGCTTGCCATCTGAGTCAGTCTGGAATGAATGCCCCTGCATGCTGCTGGAGTTACTGTACCTTGGGCTTGGACATTAACATTGGGCCTTCACTTTTCTCATCACTAATGGCCTTGGGCACATGTTAAAAAAGGGCAGGGTTAATTTGTGTGTCCTCATTTCTATGCCTCTGCTTCCAGAGGACTTTGCTTTTGTCCCAGTTGAACTCCATTTCCAGCACACGGACTTAATTCAAAGCAGGTTCTACCATAAATATGCAAGTGCATTCTCCTTACCTACATTTAATTAGGCAGGATGCTCAGCCATTTTTCTCCTGGCTGTGCTCCCTGTAGGGAGTGCGTAGTGAGGAAGGCAATTCCTGGGTGCATATGTGTGCTGGATCTCAGGGGAAGCTGGCAGGAGGAGGAATGCTCTACTGAGAGCTCAGCAGACTTTCTGACACATTTCTTGGGCCATGCGTTGATTTACAACTCAGTTACACCATTTCTCACAAGACAAAAAGTAATCCTGCAGCTGCACAGGGCATGAAATGAAGTTGTGTGATCTCCAGGGGATCCGTAATAGCCACTGCTGGGTTATTTCTGCAGTGAGGTGATCACAGCAGGGCATTCAGTGACATCAAATGGGGCAGGGGCCAGTGCTGAACCCACTGAGCTGTCAGAATGGATGTGAGAGCCAAGGTGGGGTCACTGGCCTACTGAACACTCCCCTCCTCATCACCCTTTCAGGCCATGCAGTCAAAAAAATCCCTAAAGAGGACTTCAGCCAGGGCATGGGGAAATTCTGCTGAACTCCATGGGACAGTGCATGCATACGAAATTGTTCATATGTGCCTCTGTATCTTTGCAGGACTGAGGCACCAATTTGTTGAGCATATTTTTGATGTCTCTGGGGAGTAGTTGCTCCATGCCAGCCATTGTGGTTCATTAAAAAAACACATTCCCATCAGATTAAATTTATTGCTCTAGCTGACCAGAAACACCAGGGAGATTGTAGATACGGCACAAATATATTCTTTCACACCCTGCAAGATAGAAATAGGTGGGTTTCTGTTAAATAGGTACATATTTGGGTAGCTTTTTCAAAACTACATTGCTTAGACCTGGACTCACCCCTATTGAAGTCCCCACTAATTTCAGCAGAAGCTCTTTTGCAATGTGTGTTCTGCAAATCTCCCCCTTTAAGCTTTTCCTGCAGAATACTGTTCAGTTCTTGGTCAGCTCTCAGCCAAACCTTGAGGACCCACACCCACCCAGAGACCCTGTCCATCCTGCTCTGAGGGAGCTGAGGAAGGATTCTGCCTCTGCAGACTGGCTCCAGTGTTTTCTGTAGGCACACTTGCAGCTTGTGTGAATCCACTTTCTTTGTGGAGAGTTCTCCTAGTTCACCTCCACTGTTCAGAAGATCCACTCCAGTCTCTTCTGCTGATGCCAAAGCTGTTAGACAAATGTTCCAGGCATCCTTTAGCTGGAGAGCCAGACAAACTGAAGTGTTGTCTAGGGAGACTTCAGGACTGCTCAGAATTGGTGCTCTGTGGGCCAGATCCTCCTTTACAGTAAATCAATCTACCACACTCACTAAAAGGCACCTATTGAAGGGCTTTGTTTCATTACTGTCAAGGTGGGGGATTGCTGTAATGTGAGAACCTGACTGGTGGGAGTGGGGCAAAGGCTGGGCTGGATTCATAACCCAGACAGGCAGGGGAGGCAGTGCTTAAGGAGATGACTGGCAGTAGCTCCTGACGTCTAGAGATATGGATGGGGAACTTTGCTCTTACCCTGAGACCTTTTCCTGCCCATCTGCTGTGGCTCAGTGGAGTAACAGAGCAATGGCCAGAGCCAGGATGCCGAGGGAAGCCCAGGATCTCACCTGTGGAGACTCCAAAGCAGGTCCTCCTTGGCCTGCAAAGCCACAGCTCTCCAGGCTCAGCACAGCATGAGCAGCTTCTGTGGCAGCAGAGACATTACTGAGTCCAAGAAGGTTGTGAAAGCTATCTGAGAACTGTACAGGAAACTCAGCAGGTGGGAGCTCAGCTGCCTGTGAGCTCAGCTCTGTGCTGACTCCTGTTACCTGCCTGCCCACCCTGCTCAGCACTGCAACCCTCTGCCTCTCCCCAGGCTCCTTGCACACCCTGCCACGGACAGATAGGAGCTTCTTGGGGGCTACTCACAGGCTTGCATTTTCCTGTGTGCTGGTTCCAGGTGAGCAAGGGCTTCCTGCTCAAACAGAGATTCCTGTCCTTTACAACAAGAGGGAGAAATAGGGTGGAGGAGGTGGAAGAGCAGCAGGGAAGCTGGAGGAAACCAGACATGACAAGTGCTGAAGCAGAACTTTTCAGCTCTGTGGTGGCTTCTGGCCAGATGAGATCACAGCTCCTACGGAATCTTGTCTCCTTTTATTTCCTTAATATTTGACTTTCTTGCTTCCTTAAGAAGCAGGATTTGCTAATCTTCAATCAGTTGCTTTGAATACTGTCTAAGTCTCAAACAACAGTACAAACAGTGGCAGAGGGTGGCGACTGACAAGGGCCAGTGTTTATGGCCTGCAATGGAATCCCTCTAAGCCTTTGTGGAGAACTAACTGGGGATGGAGCCTGGATTAGCAGAGACTTTTCCAGCTCCCATCCTTGTGAATTCATGCTACAATTAATAAAAGGAAGGTGGGAGGAGGAATGACTTGGCATACCTGCTTTCTTGTGGTCAGCATTCATTGTTGTAGATTAGCTCTGGGATCTGGAAGTGGATGAGCATCTACCTTCTAGAAAATGGGTCCTTTTTGGCTGTCTGAAGTTAAGCATCTAAATCCTTTGCAGTCCCAGCACAGACTCTCAGGCTGGTACAGACTTTGGAGATGTGCTTTATGCCTGACTGACTCCGACCTTGCAGCAGGAGTCTGGCAGACTGAAGCAATAAAGGGGATCCTATTGCTTTGCATTTGGAGGGGGTGTCTGAAGACAGGCAGGCAGCAAACACACAGCCTTCTGTGCCCTGGGGAGAGGAGGGGAGAGAGAGAGCAAACACTCTGCCCGGAAACACGTCCGTGCTGCATGCAGGCTCTGCCTCTGGGAATTAAAGGAGACAATGCAACAGATAGTGAACAATGAGCGTCTGTAATGTACAGATACAAAGCCAAAGTAACCCAGTGTGCTGCAGAACAGAGAGACAGGCTGTGAAAACAGCAGCCTTATGAGGTAGAAATCCTGCCAAGCCTGCTTAGAGGACAATCAACAAACCCCTCTCAGCTGGAAGATGGCTCGATGTGGTGGAAAAGGGAGTAAAAGAGGGTGGGACAGAGGAAGAAAAAGGAAAACTCCAGGGACACTTTGCAGGAAAAAGAAAAAGTAGTCATCTTCCTTTTGGTCTCTTCTTGTGAATTGAGGTGTCAACACAACACTTTGCTTGCTGCAACACAAGAAAATGAGGATGTTGAATGAAATCAAGCCCCTTTTCAAAAACAAACAAACAAAAACAAGTGGGACCTAAATATTTTGCTTTCCATTCACCTGGAAAGCAGAGGCTTGCTGTGATGTCTCCTGTCACTGCTCCTCTGCCTTTCCACTTCAGCACAAGGTGCTGGATATGAAGATGCCTTTAAGAGCGGGAAATGCGTAGCTGGAGGATTTGAATGCAGAGGATACTCCACTTCCAGTTCTTTTAGGAGCAACCCTTACAACTCCAGCTGGTGGCCTGGTTGCCTCTGAGGTACTACAGGCATGGCTGTCCCTCTTAATGAGAGGAGAAGCCCTTAAAACCAGTGACTTTACTGGCTGACCCAAGTCCTGCAGATGCAGGATAGAGGCCACGTCCTGACACTCCCTGTGTCAGCTGTTCTGTACGTGGGGAGCTAAGGACGTGGTCACAGCCTGGCTGAGAAGCCAGTGGGAGTGGGGAAGCAGAAAAATTAGTTCCTTGCCTTTTTGATGGATAGCCACAAATGGAAAATGATAGCAGCCAGGATAATCCAGGACTAACAGCTGTGGAGTAGCCCCTGGGAGAGCAGGCTGGCCAGAGAGCTCGCTGTGGCACAGGACATCAGTGCTCACTGTGTGTGGTTCAGGGGCCAGCAGAAGAGTCGGTGTCAGAGGCCCAGCTGTGCCTCTGGAAAATGCTCCTTTTGCTGGGAAAAGCAGCTCCCAGCAGCTCCTGCAGCACGAGGGAGCAGCACCCTCTGCTGCTGGCAGAGCTGACTCCGGAGCACCTCTTTGCTTACAGACACCTACCACCATCCAAAGGGGAGCTGAGCAAAAGCAGCTGCAGCCACGTCCCCCTTCAGTGTGGGGTGCTTTGTTTGCCACACACTTTGGTGGTGTCAAAACGCAGCTGCTGGCAAAGGAGGTGCCAGGCAGCCTCTGCTTCCAGCAGATAACAGCGATGTGGGCAGGCCCTGGCTTTGTGCTGGAAGGATTTCAGCTGCTGCTGCTGCTCCCAGCAAGTCCTTTGGCTGATATTGTTTGATGAACACGACTCGATGCACACAGCAGGGATGATGTAGGATGACGCTCCCCAGCAGCCTCGCTCCAGCCTCTTCCAAACCTTTCTCATCCTCACGAGGTAGCTCATTTCTCCTGCCGCATAGGAGAGGAAAGGGGAACTCAGGCAGGGAGGTGACTCACCCAGCGAGGCAGTGACAATCCTGCCCCTTTGGCTCTGCTCTAACCACAAACCAGCAAATCCCATGGCATTGGGGCCCAGGGAAGGTGTCCCGACTCCTCCACCTCAGGCAATCCTGCCCCGGGGCACAGCGTGCTGCTGTCCCACTCCCGAGCTGCCTCCCCAGAAAGCTGTGGGATGATGCACCATCCAGACAGCCACACGAGTCCTAGTCACCCTTTTTTGTCCCTGCCTCCCTTTTGCTGCAGACCTTTTGTTGTTTCTCAAATGAAGCTGTTTAACGACAATCAGGTCTATTCCACAAAGCACATTTCCAAATGGGATATGCACACCTCAGATAGACACGGTATTTGGTCTCTCCCTCCCATTTCCTCCCTCTCCCCAAATGCAATCTGCCCTTTTCCTCAGCATCTGACCCCAGCTTTCCCTCTTCATGTGGGGAAATAACCTACACTTGGTACCAGCTGCAGCTCCAACCAGAAATAGGGATTTGAGCTTCCATTCCACTCTTTCCTCCCATCTCACTATCTCTCCCTTCCTCTCTTCAAACACAAGAACACTGTGCCAACCCTTTTTCTTACCCACCTAAGGAAAGCAAAGCATGATAAAACACACAAAATCCTGCTAAAAATTGCCTGGGATAGACAGAAAGGATCCTGCCCAGCAGTTGGTGCCCGTGCACAGGTCCCATTCCAGCAACAGCCAGAGAGCTCAGCATCAGTCCCACAGCACCCTGATTGTTCCGTGGATAAGGAGATGCCTACAAAAAGGGAGCCCTGTCTGAGGAAAGAATGAGGTGATGTCTGCTCAGAGAGCCACCAGGACACGGTTTCTGCAGGAAATTCCTCTGCACAGAGCTGAGGATGTGCCAGGGGGGAGCGGGCACATCCCACTGCAGGGAGCAGCCAGAGGGCACCGGCCTGGCACGGACTGCAGTGGTGCCTGCAGGGGAGCTGGTGCTGCATTGCTGCAGGACACCGTGCCAGCTCTGCAGGGGGAGCAGCTGGAAGGAGCCAGATCCATCCACAGCACCCACAGACACCTCACAGGGCAGCTTATGTCAGGACTGCCCTGCCTCCTTAAATGTGTCCTTCACTCTCTCCCCTCCATTCTTGCCTCTTTTCAGGCAACTGCCACATTTTAAATCATCTTTTTTGGGGAGAGGAAGGCAAGAAACCACATCCCTGCTAAGGCAGGCAAGGAATCTGAATGGAAGTGCCAGGGGAGACTTTCGGTGAGGAGGTGGCTGGTTTTGGGCAGGAGCATCTGGGCATCAGCTCAGCTGGAGGCCAGGGCTGTGCCCTCCCAGCCAGAGCCACAGCAGAGCCTCTGCTGGAACTTCAGCTGCCCCATCTCAGCTCCCAGCTCTGAGCAGAGCAGAGCTGAGCCAGCAGCTCTCTCCACAGCCTGTGTTATTGAGCAGCTCCACACTATGGTGACAGTAGCTATGGCAATGCAACTCAGGGAGTAAATGTGGATCGAGGAGACTTTCCCGAGGACCCTGCACAGCATCGGGTCATCTGCTCACCTTAAAAGGGCTTGGGCTGTTCCTCTGTTTTGAAAAGTCCTGGCCTTGTTTGGATGAGACACCAAAAACACCAGGAGTCAGAGTGAACATTTAATGCCACAGCTACACTGTTCACTTTGTACAGCTGAAACTCTAAAACTTCACTCACCAAGAGGACAGGAAAAAACCCAGAATGGCCACCTATCTTTGGAAGAAACTAAGACAGTGCTTGTTAAAAACTATTTATTTTTTTATAAATATAATTCATCATTCATTAAACAACATGAGATAAATCACAAAACTTTACTCATGGGAAAACATGATTTTAGAACTTTATAAAAGCTGAAGTGAAAAATGAGTTATTTCCAGTGTTAGTTTTCTGTAAAACATATACCATTGAATTATAGGAATGCACTTGACATTTAAAAAATTTATAAAATTGGTATCAATAATCACTTAAGGGAGAAACAGACTGTAAGAAGTTACTCCGTGGAGTTGTTTTTGCAAAGGAAGGTTAATACAAGCTCTCAAGAAGGTGCACACATCCTATTAATAGCTTTCACAAAATAAAAATAGCACTGCTTCCTTGGCCTGCAGCCCAGTGGATTTCTACCATTCCTCCTCATCAGATTTGTTGCTCATTTAACCCTTCTTCTGATCCAGTCTCTTTCCTTCCAGGCATAAATTTTGTGTATTCAGAAATACTTGGTTTTCCTTTGGCAAATGATAAGTATTAAGGAATTTAACAGGAATTGTCTGTGTAAAAGGAAAATACAGTTCTGAAATCCTCCCCAAACAACCCAGATAGCTGTGTTCACCAAGGAAGGTGTGGGAAGCTTTTAATGGATTTTAATAAAATCTAGGATGAATTGTGGGATGACCCACCAGATAGAGACATCACAAATAAATTCTATTTTCAGCTGGAAAGAACAGAGACTCCCTGGGAAAAAACCCATGTGCTTACTTAAAAGTGCAACTAAACCTCTCAGCGTTTATTTCAAAAGGTGCCAGCCAGATATTAACAAGAAATTGTGCAAAAATAAGAAAACACCAATGCCCCAGTGCCCTGTAAACCAGTAATAAATTCTGTGAGTCATAACAATATAGTTACTTTCATATTGGTCAATTTTTCATTGAAACTTGTTCCCTTATACCAAACACCAAAGAACTGGAATGAAGTTAATATGGATATTTTTGTTTAAAAATTTAAAAATTACATGGGAACTCAGGGACAAACCACACCTAACCCATGTTCCCTGCACAGCTGGGGTGTATTTTGGCCCCAGTGTTTGCTACAGCTCCTCTGCAAAGAGGGTTATTCCAGTGAATCCTGGACATACACTCAGTCCAGACTCCTCTGTCAGCACATCCCCTGGCCAAGCCTGTCGTGCAGCAAAGCTCCTTTTCCCTGTGCTCCTCTCCTCCCCTGGGCTTTATTTGGTGTTTGTGCTGCTGGCTAATCCTGCCTCTAACCAGGACACAGGCGGAGCAAAGTTAGGCCCAGACACAAAAGAGGGATAAGCAGCCAGCCCAGCTGCCAAAGCACACCAGTTATGGCATTAACCTAAAGGTAAATAACCCTCTGGAGGAGCCCATGGAGAATTTGGAGAGACCACAAAAGCAGAGGGCACCCCTTGTGCCACATTCTGGGAGGTGAAAATCAGGAAATTAAGGAGGGGCAAGTGGCGTCCCTGGGTATGATTAGATGTCTCCAGCCCTTCCTCTGAGCAGCAGAACTGCCCATTTCTAAAACCCTCTAATATTTCAGAGGGGCACCTTGCTGGTTCCGTGTCCCAAGGGATGTGTACAGAGAATGTCCCCTCCCTTCTAAGTCAGTGTCCCTGAGTTCAACCAGCACCACCATGTGCAAACAGTGCAGGTGCCTCGGTGTGTGCTGTAAGGAGGGCTGTGTGGATATTTATACAGCTGCCTCCCACAGGAACTTTGTAAGCCACTCAATGGTAGCCAACCAACCTTAACCCAATGACGCTGCAAGCTTCGCTTCTGAGGACAGAAAAGTTCATTTCAGAGAATGAGGCAAAGACAGATAATGAAAACATTTTTTTGGTAGCTAAACCCAACAGCTCCTCTGAACACCAAGCTCTTCCCTCAGTAATTATTGCACTGCTGGCAAACAGCAGCTCTGTGAGCTGCCATATTCCTCACCCTGTCCCCATTATTTTAACAGCCTAAAAAGCAGTTTGTCTTCCCTCCCCATCCCCCGTGGTATCAGCCATCCACTTAATGAAAGCAGCAAATTACTGCTTCTAAACTCAGCCTCTGCTGCTGGGCAGGTTGCAAAGGCTCAGGACTGCAGTGAGCTCACAAATCAGTGTCAGCATTCAGGGCCCACATGGCACAAAAGCCAAGGAGGGCACAGCCAGAGCCTGCTGGCACCAGGGTGGGCTGCACAGATCCATGGGCACACAACCATCATGCCACTGAGATGGCTCTTGCTCAGCCAGACCAAGCAGGGCACAGGAGGAACATGTTGCTATTGTATTTTAGCCTGAGAATTACTAAAAATTTTAAAAAATTTTGGCAGGTAGGTAGTTTAACAAGTCTCCTGTAGTGCCTGCGAGGTAGTTAAATGCCAATAAGCAAAAAGGCCTGACAGGAAAACCAAGGCACTTCAAGGTGAGGTAATTTGTCCAAGGTCACAGACAGAATCCCTAGTGGAGCCAAAACTGCTGCACTGGGCTCTTGGCTCCCCCTGAGCCTGAACACAGCCCAGCTCCCTTTGGGCTCCAATGTGAGGCACTGCAGCCACGGATTTCCCAGAAGGTCTGAGCAGCCTGTCAGAGCTGAAGCTGCTGCTGGCAACAGAAAAACACGGACATTGTGTAGGAAAATCCAGGCTGTGAAGGCCACGCCGAGAAGGGAGGAGGGACAGTGTGAAGGCATCACCCAAGCAGAGCTTCATAATCCACGTACCAGACGAGCTGGCCAGAGCTGGGTCTGACGCCCGAGATCGGCCACTTCCTGGGCTCATGGCCCACCCTGCTGAGCAGCGTGGTGATGTCGTGCTTGCCCTTCCCCAAAACCAGCACAAACACCTGCCTGGCCCTGTTGATGAGGGGCAGGCTAAGGCTCATCCTCTGGTGAGGTTTGACAGGGCTCTCGGTCAGCACCACGGTGGGAGCCCCTTCCAGCCCGTTTTCAGAGCGGGGGAACAGCGAGGCCGTGTGGCCGTCGGTGCCCACCCCCAGCAGCACCAGGTCGAAGCTGGCGTTGGCCACCAGGGCCGTGATGTCCCTGGCGTACAGCTCCGTGCCCCCGTCCTCCTCCACGCAGAGCCGCCGGTTGAGGTGCACGGGCATGGGGTGGATGTTGAAGTAGGGCACCCTGACGCTCTGCAGGAGGTGCCTGTGCAGGCTGAAGAAGTTGGACTCGCTGTCGGTGAGGGGCACACAGCGCTCATCCACCAGCCAGATGTGCGTGTGCCTCCAGGGGAAGGTGCAGTGGTGCCGTGCCAGCTGCTGGAACAGCACCACGGGGCTTGAGCCGCCCGAGAGGGCCAGGTGGAACTGCCCAGAGCGTGCCACGCTCCTCACTGCTGTGTCCTCAATGTCAGAAGCCAGCTGGGAAATCAGCTCCTCGGACCACGCTGAGACCAGGGGACTTTGCCGAAATTTGGACTCCACTGCCCTGTAATCACTTGGCATCTGCCTGCTGGGGTTCAGCAGCTCTGCTGGCTCTGCCAGGGTGAATGCCAGTCCCCCACTCACCATTTCAAAGTCGAGGAGGTGCTGGTTCTCCGTGCCCCCGGGGTAGAGGCGTGGGGGCTGCTGGGAGATGCTGTCCAGCAGTGGTGTCCAGAAACCCCAGGAGGCCAGCAGGTTCTCTGTGGTGATGAAGAAATCCTTCCTGCCGTGGTAGATGTTGGAGATGAGGACAGAATACGCATCTCTCTCTTTCACAGGGCTGTACACATAGAAATCAGACAGTGGCTGTCCAAAAATGTGCAGGTCTGGCTGAGCCACAGCTTCTTTCCAACTGTCCTTGGGCATGACAGGCCGGAAAAGGTTCCTGCTCACAAGCACTGCAGGGGTGTTGAGTGCCCCGTGCCCAAAGTAGAAGATGATCTGCTTGGCTTTACACTGGCTGTGCCCTGCATCCCTCAGAGCCTCACTCTGAGTGCAGTAGGCCCTGTTCTTGAAGAGGACACGGGCATAACCTACCCGTTCATCCAGAGCTTTCCCAGAGGTGAGGAGGAAAGGGACCCCTTCCCAACGCAGGCTGTCACTGCGGATCAGCACACCTGAAATGACAGGGACCTCAGCCACCAAACCAAACCCGAACAGCAGGCAGTTTTGGGGGGATCTACAGGTACCCACCATTCTCCTTCCTCAGCTCCCAGAAACCTTGGCAGCCACTGTGTCTCTTGCTCCACATTGAGCCCTTTCCTGACTTCACTGCCTAACTGCCCTCCCATTACCCTGCTGTGCTTCCTCCCAGGGATCCCACTTGATTAGCCTCATTTCATCTTGCAGGAGACCAGTTTCTGAACATGAACATCATTCAGACAATATCTTTAATGTTCAGAAGACACAGCATGGCTAGAGATGGTCCCCTAATCACAGAGAACTGCAGAGAGCAACTCAACTTCATGAAAAGGTAAAGGAGTTTGCAGGCCACTTTTAAAAATACTGCAGAGATCTTAGAAAAATGGGACTTGGCTCTTATGCTTCCCATTCTCTGGACCATTGGTTAACTGACATGACACCAGTACTGTCTTGTTCCAGCTCCCAGTCACCATACTGGTGGGTGCCTGGAGACATCCCTGTGGCAGAGGTCCGGAGTCAGGGAGCTGGCAGACCACACAGGGACTCACATCTCCTGCTCCCCTCAGCTCCAGACTGCTCCCCTCCCCAGGGCCCAGCCCAAACCCTCACCTGCAAAGGTTGGTGTTGTGCTGACATAGTCCTGTGCCTGCTGCAGCTCCTCCTGGACCTGGCTGGTGTATGCCTGGTACTGGCCCAGCACAGCACTGCTCTTCTCCAGGCCCCACAAGGACTGGAAGCTCTGTAGCTTGTGCTGCAAAACATCTTCTGCCCTGCTGACGTTGGCTGGGAGCTCCATGATCAGGAACAGCAGGGCCTCTGTGAGGTGGTTCTGCAGCACGTCCCGCACGACCCCGTACTGCTCGTAGAAGCTGGTGCGGCCTGAGGACGAGGAGGGGGCATTTAAACTGATGTGCTTTCCCTTCAGTTTTGTCCTCTGCATGTATAAGATGTGTGCCAAGAACAAGAGCACAAGCCTCAACTGGTCTGCACCAAGCACCTCTGCTCCCAACCCAACAATTAACTTGAAGCAATCAAGCTCAGAGAAGTTGTGGATGTCCCGTCACTGGACATATTCCAGCTTTGAGCAACCAGTTCTAATGAAAGATGTCCCTGCTTATGGCAAGGGGCGTTGGACTGGGTGGTCTTCAAAGGTTCCTTTCAACCCAAATCACGCTCTGATTCTCTACTAAAATACAGATAAAAGTTTCCCATGGGGCTGCCTGTGCTCCCCAGAGCCAAACACTCTCCTCCCTTTGGGTGCCCACAGAGCAGTCATGCTCTGCCTGACAGTGCACAGAGCAGAGGCAGCTCTGCAGCCACAGCACTGGGCCTGGCACTCCACACAACAGGCACAACAGTAGCTGGGAAGGAGGGTCAGAGCAGGGACCCCAAGAGCTCTACAGCTCCACAGCAGCTCCACAGAACAGCCACAGCTGTGCCCTGGCAACGACCACTGCTCTCCACTGCCCCTTTTCCCCTGCTGTTCCTGTGCTCAGAAGGTTCTGATTGAGCCATGCCCTTGGGAGACAAAATCTCAGGCACAAAACCCTGCTTCCCTTTCCCTGCCTGGCTTCTCGTGCAGGTGGGAGCAGGGGAAGAAGGACAATGCACTCATAAAGAGACTCAGGCAGATGCCTTTGTGTAATCCCTGAGCAGCAGGCTGCAGACTGCATCACCCATAGGCTTCCCCTATTGATTGATACATTTATCTCCTCTGCTCTAATCCAAAGGCACATTCATTAGTGGAATCAATGCTGCAGACTTGCTGGGAGCCAGGCTGCCAGCCGAGGCTGAAGAGGGAAAAAAGACATCAAATGAAAACTCACAAAGTTGTTCAGAGCAGGGAGGGCACAGGGTATAGCTGAGGCTGTGCAGAGATAAATCCTCTCCCTAAATTTCTCTGCAGTGCATCCCTCTGCCACAAACAGGCCCCGGTGAGGTCTGGGCTGCCAAAGCAAAGATCACTCCAAGCCTGATAAAACTGTATTAATTGAGTTTGTGGTGGCTGAGAGATCGAGGAGGGAGGGAGGCAGGGAGGAGAGGAGGGAGCAGGGAAAGCAAGTGGAGAAGCAGCCCTGATGTTGCAGAACTGAGGGCACCTGACGTCCCCAAAGTGCTGCGGGTGGCAGTCCAGCCCAGGGAGCTTTGTGCTGAGCACTGCAGAGTGGATGCTGCAGCACTGCAGGGAGGCAATGCAGCCGTGTCCTTCAGCAGGAAACCCATGCTGGCAGCTCTGGGCTTGGATTTGCTCTCTGCAATGCTTTCTTACTACAGAGAGGAAGGGAAAACAACAGGCAGACAAACACAGAGTGACCCAGGTACCTAGACTGACACTGGCGAGCAGAGATGAGCAACATCCAGGCAAGAGATGTAAGAGCACCTTCCAAAGAACAGCACAAAGGTACACTCAGGGTGAGCTTGGCAGCTACCAGGACAGGGATACAAAAGGGTTGTTGTTGTTGTTACAACAACCAGATTATTGCTGCACTGAAGTGAAGTGGCCTTAGATTGCTTCAATTCCAAATCTAGTGCCTTTTACCAAGAATTAGGATGGAAAGCTGGGGGCAATGTCCCCAGAGCTCTGCAGTACAAAAAGCTGGGGGATTCTGCCCCTGCTCCCAGATGAACTGCAACTGGAACCTTTTCTTGGAAGCAGCAACACTACCTGGAAGTGAGTCAGTCTCTAATACAGGAAGTGTAGGACAGTCCCTCTCTATTTCCAGAGAGCAACATACCATACATTTTTTATTTCTGTACCAGCTCTACCTCAAGGGCCACTTCCACATAATTAATGAACCTGCCAGTCCTCCTTCTCATTCACTCCCCCTGCACACTCTGCACACTTGCCTCACCAACCTTTGGCATCCACAGTCTCCTTCAAGACAATCTCCACCCTTTCCACATGATGTCGGTTCCAAATCGGATCCAGAAACTGTCGGTTCTGATCTCGAAAAGGCAGGATTTGGGCTACAGCCTGCGGAGGGAAAAAGCCAAAGACTCAGTGAAACCTCCCACAGTGCCTCTGGTGCATCCATCCAGCACTGGGGTGTGCCAGGCAGCACAGCAGAGCAGAGAGGGTCAGAGAAGAGAAAACCAGCAAGAGAACCTGCAGGGATGCACAAGGGGGTCATCAGTGCCTGCCCAGAGCAGACATTAAAGGTCTTTCTGAGCCATTCTGAGGTTTCATGTGAAAAAGGCTGAACTACAAACTGCAAGGCACTCATTTTATACCTGTCAAAGGAAAAAGGGCTGAGTCAGACATCCTGGGACTAATGTACACTTCCAAAGTGCTGAAATACCTCAGTTCAGATGCTTACCCCACTAAAGCCATCTGCTGGTTTTGGGACAAAAAAAAACGAAAAACAAACCAGAAGAAATCCCCCCTCTTAGTGGAGATGCTCTCCTTGCAGCTGGACATGCAGTCTTCTGAGTCAAACCAGGCCACAGTGCCATGGCTGGAACAGGCTACTTTCAAAATGTGACATCACATTCCTGTGAAACAAGGATGGCACGTCCTTGGACACCTTCCCTCTGGGACAACACAGCTCCACAGCCTGAGCTGTCCCTGCAGCAGACAATCCTGCAAGCCCGGAGTGGAGCACAGGGCAGGAAGAAACCTTCATCCAAGCATCCCACAAAAGTAACATCCCATCAGCTCCTTATCATATCAAATCAAAAACTGCTTCTAGAAGCCATGGCTAAGCAGAGAGGCCCTGAGTGATGAGATGGGAGAACTGTGAGAGGGGAAGGGCACTGGTTACTCAGCGAAATCAAAGCCCTGACCTTGGAGAGAAGACCAGACAAATTCTGCATCTCGACTTCAGGTACACACGGAGTTCAACCTCCCAGCCCAACCTCCCTCTGGAGAAGGGACCCTCGTTACTCCAACAGGAGAAAGCCCTGCTTTGGTCTGCAAGTCTCCTCTGCCCTCTCAGTGCAGGACACAAGAGTAACAGGACAGGATTCCATGGGAAAATAGAGGTTTTGGATCACACTGAGAGGCTCTGCCTGAATTTGAGACGGGAGCAACGCTCTCAGTAGACGCAGAACTGACACCCAGCACTCTCCCAGCCACGAAGCCCCTCGGCCTGGCAGGGGGCTGTGCCCTGCCAGCTGCCCACCTGTTTGCCAAGGTAGTGGTCCACCCGGTACATCTCCTCCTCCCTGAAGAAGCCCTTCAGCTCTGCAGCCAACTGCTGGGCTGAGCCCAGGTCGTGGCCAAAGGGTTTCTCCAGCACCACGCGCAGCCAGGCGCCCGGGGCAGGCCTGCAGCTGCTGTTGATGTGGCGGGCGATGTCCGTGTAGGCAAACGGGGGCACGGAGAAGTAGAAGATCCTGCCAGCCTCCTGCAGCCCCTCCTGGCGCAGCAGGGTCTCGATCCCCCTGTTCAGGGCAGCGTAGTCCTCGGCAGTCCTCAGCTGGTGGTACTGGCTCAGCTTCAGGAACTGGTCCTTGAGCACAGCACACCTGTTGGGAGCTTCATCCGGGGGACAGGACAGCCTCTTCAGCACATCAAACATCAGCCTCTGCCCCGGCTCCACCGCTGCCAGGGCAGCCCCGTGGAACGTGAAGCTGTGGCCGTTGCTCACTTGGTCTATGTAGAGTTGGAACAGGCCCTGCCACAAGTACTTCTTGGCCAAATCCCCCGTGGCTCCCAGCAGCACCACGGAGATGTGGCCCTGGGACGCCTCAGCCAGGGACTGCAGGGCTCCCAGGAACAACACTGTACACAGGACCCTCCCCAGCATCTCGGGAGAGAGGGGTGGACCCAGGGACACTGGAAGGCAAGAACAGAAAAGAAAATGTCTTAATCTACGTTATAACACTGAAAGACACAAAGCAAGGTCCCTGCTTTGCCATGGCTGAAGAGCCAGGGACTTCTGCTGTATCCTCCACCCAACAGTCTCTCCTCCCCACCACGATTTGAATCGTGGCAATAAATTGGGCTCTTGAAAAGCCTGCAGCTTCCTTATGCACACCAAGAAGTGGAAGGCAGCATGTGCCTACGGTCTCTGGGCAGCATGTGCATTGTTCCCATAGCTGAGTTAATGCAGGGGTGTCAATGCCTTCAGACTGTGACACTGAAGCCCATTTTAATACAAATGTCAGAGCTGGCTACAAAGGGCCACACGTGCCTGCACACGGAACACATGTGCCCGCATATTGAGTCCTGCTTTCAACAGCCTCCTGCTTGGGACTTTGCTCAAATAGTTTTACACTGCCTTGGCATGGCTTCAGGTCAATATTGTCAGAGCAGCTCAGAGACAAACACGACCACTTGCAGTCCCAGCACAGATGTCCCTTCTCTTCACTGGTTTTCCCCTTGGAAAGTGCCCAGAGGATCCACTATTTCATCACTAAATCAACACAGGATCTAAATGAGCTAAAGGATTTGCTAAAGAATAACTAAAAAATAACAAGGAACATCTCTCTCTGCAGCTTGAACTGGTCTGTATGAATCTTGTGTTTCTCTGCCCAGCAGACCCACCTGTAACACAGGAGTTTTAGAGACCACAGTGGCAAGAGCAGCTGGAAATTTGTCTCCTCCCCAGTGCAGATCTCCTTCCTGCAGGGACTGGTGTGTGGCAGTCTCCGATCAATGGCTGGGTGAGCCAGAGAGATAAGGCAGGTTGTTGCCTTTCTGGTAAATGGGAGGAAAGGCCAAATTACAACAGAGAAAAAAACCAGTGTGCCTGACCCAGCACATCCCAGCTCCCAGCCCATCCATGCTGGCTGGCCTAAACCTTTGGGCTGCTCTTTGTGAGCTGGCAAAATGCAGACACGTAGCAATTCCTGCTCCCAGAGTGCCTTCCTGACTCAACTTTGCACCTGAGTTCAGCTGGATGCTGAAGGTCTCCAACTGGCCCCAGTGAGCCCTTCTGGGAACAGTCCTAGCACCACAACCCTGATGCAGTGGGAAGAGGGCATCTTAGTGAGCCCTCCTAGGACAGCAGGATGGCTCTTGTGCAGTGCTCTGCCTTCTGGGCACCCTGGCTTCCCTCTCAAAGATCAGTTTGCACAGAAATTCCTTGGCTCTTCCTTCCCTGTTCCTGCATGGAAATCACACAGCAGCTGAGCATCACTCAGCTGACAACTGCAGCCCACTCTGCTCTGCCACTGTGCAAGGGAACAGCCTCAGTGAGCCCCACAAGCACTTCAGTCCCTCAAGAGACAGTCCAGTATCCACTGCTCTTCTCCAGAGAGTTTCCACAAGGTCTGCTGAGGTCTGCAAATGTAAGTCATCACACCTCTCCCCAGCCTTCTGCTGCCTCCCCTCCCTCCTCTCTCCCTGTGCTCTTCAAGCTCCATGTACACACATGAGGAACCCAACAAACAGTGCTGGCAGCTGCAGAGGGCACAGATGTGGCTCCTGAGGCTTTGCCTGCTGTCTAAATAACTATTTGGTTTCCCCCATCTGCCATGGGGTTGTAGCACAGATGGCAGAGTTTCTTGGGGCAGTGTTGACACTTGCTTGAGCAACTTTGTTCCAGGAACCAGAGCAGGTTGTCCCAGTGCCCACTGCCCCTTGGCAAGGCTGCTCGAGACCTCAGCAGGTACCCCCGTGGAGTGGGAAGGCTTTGGGTGGGTCAAGCTTTTCCACAGAGCACAGCAGTGAACTAGCAGAGTAACTTCCTGGCATATTCACTCCCATGTATTTCCAAGCCAAGCAAAAGCCAGTTTCACAACACTCCCAGTTGCAAAATATTGAGCTACACTGCCCAGAATAAGCACAGTAAACTCAGCAATGTTTACTGCTTTCATATCAGCTGATCACCACTGTTCACATTAAAAAATAATACTCAAAAATCCCCCCCAGCTGGCCAGAACAAAGTTACTCAGTCAGGCTTCAGGAAAAGACTCCTGGGCCTAATCCATATAAAATATGAAAGAGCCTAAACCAGCATTCCCTTGCACAGTCACTGGAGCCCCAGTTTGACAGGAGCTCATTTCAGATCTTGCATGGAAAAAAAAATGAAAAAAGATTGTTTGTTCCTGTTGCATCCCCACTGAAAAATAATTAACAGACGCACAGCCAAAAGAGCTGAACTTTGATGCCTTTTGGGTCCCTTCCAGCTCAGGCTAAGTTGATTCTGTGATAAATACAATGTGGCCTGGGGCTCCTACAAGGCCATGCACAGGTAACACATGAAGGGAGGTTTTGGGGAATTGGGAAAACCATCCTGGCCTTCTGTGCACGTCCCCATGAGAGCAGGAGTGAAGGGCCAGAGGCTCAGTGTGGAGACTCAATAAAAGCAAGCTGAGAGATGCAGGAATGAGTGTTTGGGTGCCCTGGCTGTGGCAGAACCTCCCCCAGGTGCCCCGGGCCAGCAGCTCCTGGGAAAGGGGCAAAGCAGGACGGGGTCACGGCGGGGAAATGCCCACGGGTGGGACCCGAGCGGGAGCTCACCTGTGACAGGTGACACCTGCGACAGGTGCGTGTCACATCCCGAGCTCCGGGACACGCGGGGATGGGGGAGCCCCCTCGGGGACAGCGGGGGGGACACGCGTGGGAAAGGCCGAGCACGGTGGGGATGCGGGAACGGGGATGCGGGAACAGGGATGTGGATCCCATGGGTGCTAGTCCCGGGGATGCGGGGGCCGGGGATGCGGGAACCGGGGATGTGGGTCCCATAGATGCGGGTCCTGGGGATGCGGGTCCCATGGATGTGGATCCCATGGATGTGGATTCCATGGATGCGGGTGC
>WBMV01004379.1:63991-137838 GCA_013396655.1 Campylorhamphus procurvoides | reverse complement strand
CCCGCTGTCCCCTCTCCTTCCCCCCCGCGCCATCCCCGCACCCCGGCCCGGCCCCGCCGCCCCCCGCTCACCCGCGCCGCGCCGGCGGGCCCGACACACACATACACACACACCCCCCCGCGCCCGCCGCGCGCTCCTCCCACCCCGCGCGCGCTCTTGTGGTTGGCGTCGGCCCTGGCCGGGCGGCGCCGCGCGGAAGGGCGGAAATGGCAGCACTAAAGCGGGGCGCGGGTGAGACCGGAGCATCGCCGTACTGGGGCCGCACTGGGACGGCACTGGGACCGCACTGGGCACGGGGCATCTCAGCCCTTCATGTCCGGGCACCGGGGGAGGCGCCACGCGTGTCCCGCTGGCGTGGGGCGTGCTCTGGTAGCGCTCGTTTTGGGTGGGAATGGTCGGGATGCGCCCCCAGCCCAAAGCCCCGGCCAGTGCCACCTGTACTGGGCACCTTTGGGGCCGGGCTGGGTGGGCACTGCTGTCACACGAGGTGTGCGTGAGGCTTGGAGCTAAAGGAGCTTTAAGGACCCTTCCAACCCAAACCATCCTGTCATTCACGCTAAAAGAAAAGGTGTCTCTTTTGCCCAGCTGCATTGGCTGGCTAATTTTATATCTATCTATCTATCTATCTATCTATCTATCTATCTATCTATCTATCTATCTATATCTGTCTGTCTATCTATCTATTTCTATACATAGATATAGATAGATATATAGATATATATACATATAAACACACACACACACACATATCCAGACACACCCATATGCAGGTATATTTGTGTCCAGACCTCACACCGCTGTGTGTCCTGACATGACTGTGACTCCAGCACCCCCTTGCTCCCCACAACTCCAATCCTGTGTTTCCTAAACAAAACCAGCACCTTGTGAACCTTCTGGTGTGCGTTTTCAGTGCAGCTTGACAGTGCTTTTAGACACCTCAGGTCTGGGGGAGGCAGCTGAAGGGAGGAAGGGCAGAGAGAAGCAAAGGAGGAAAGTGTCTTTGCAAAGATGTATGGCAAGAGTAAGGGGCTGTGAGGGAGGCAGAATGTGAAACAGCTCTAACTGGATCCCATAATATGTGGCACGGCATTATATGGCAACACTACACACCGTTCCTGTTGACTTTTTCACTCCAAGGTCTCAGATTGTTTGACACAAGTAGAGACACTTTACCACCACTACTTCTCAGGTGGGGAAATGGAGTCATGTTGGCAGAACTGAGCTCAGCACTGGGGTACCTTCCTGCTCAGGTGGTGGCCTGGAAATTATCTGTAAGACAAGCCTTGCATTTTATTTGTGAGATACATATATATATAGAGAGAGAGCAACCTGGTCTAGTGGACAGTGTGTGCCCATGGCAGGGGAGTGGAAGAGGGATCTTTAAGGCCCCTTCCAACCCAAACCATTCTATGATACAACTTTGAATGGTATTTACTGTATGATTTCCTTATTCCATGACCTGCTCTGGAGGTTATTCCACCAGGCTGTGCTCCTGCTCTCACATGGACCCTGTAAGGCACAGCCAGGGTTGGAGAGCCACAGTGTCAGCCCCCAGGTTTGCCTGCAAGGGCTGGATGCACATTTGGGAGCAGGGAGACTGCAGTGTGCCCTGCCTCACATTGCACGGTGCTTTGTGATTCCACCCATGTTGTTAATGCAGCTCTGGGCTGGGTGAGCCGACTGTGAACGGCTCCAGTCCCCAAACCCAGCAGAGGGAACGTCAGGAATGATGGAATTTAACAAATGACACCTTGAGGAGGGGGTAAATGACTCATCGGAAAGAGCCAGCTGGACAAATAATCCTGCTCTGGAGGTCTCCCTTCCCCACTCTGGTGATGTGACTGCCCAGTACATTCAGCCAGGAGCTGTGGGGAAGCAGAGTGTACCCCACAGCTGTACCCACTGGCACCCTGGTGGCAAAGCTGGCTGAGCTCTCCAAAGTTAATGTGGGTCTGTTTGGGTGCAACCTGTGAGAAGGGGTATGTGGGAGTCCCCTTCTACAATGTGTGTTCTGTCCTGGAAGAAAAAGGGGCTTTGCCACCTCCTTTAGCAGAAATCATTAAAGTGCAGGTCTCCCTGCTGCATCTCTCTGGCCCATGGGATGAGATGAACAGCTGAGGCCTCGGTCAGTTGAGCCTCTTATTATTACAGATAGATTTCGAAGTTGGGAGCAGCAGCAGTTGTTTAACACCTTCTGTTGAGAGACCATGTTTTCAGCTAGTTATATGATGGCAAACTTTAAATATTGAGGCTGAAATTGTGTGTGGGGTTCTCTTTATGCAGTCTTTTTTTTTTTTTTGGAAGACTGAAAAAAAATAGTGCAGCTATTTCTGAGTTGAAGGTCAGAAGATAAAATAGGTTTTTTGACTGTGTTAAAAATACCTCAGCTGTTTCATTAAGGAGCTCTAACATCTCATAATTTGGGGCAACTAAGATTTTATTGGGATGATGGTTTGGATCAGAATGTGCTTTTGTCAGAGCCTTTTCAGACCTCCTCAGTTGCATGTGCCTTTAAGGGAAAGAGGTCCAGTGTGAGAGATGAGACATGTGATGCCAATAAAGGAATAAAAGGTAGTTAGCAAGGGAAGGGGCATTAAGGAGACAGATGTTCTACAAGCCAATAAAAGCTCTATAGGAAAAAGAGCTGTTCTGGGTGGTGTTTAAAGATGGTGTTTCAGAGGAGGAAGTGGTCAGCTGAAGAGAGCAGCTTATCAATTGAGAGACTATAAACCCTGGGTAAAGGCTGTGTTCTGGCACAGGAGTTGAAGGCTGTGCCATAGCAAGGTGTTATTTATTTAGGAGTGGCAAAAGCAATGTAAAATGTGAGCCTGATGTAGTGGGACTTTGTTGCCCTTTGGTGTTGCAGACCAGACTGGAGGTGTGGAGAGGTGAAACTGAGGCAGGATGGGGTTTGTATTGCTTTGAAGAGGTAAGGTGTGCTCCAGCAGGGCAGGCCTTTGATGAAGTAATCTTAGAGGAAACTTGCCTGATACCTGCCAAGTTTATCAGCACAGCCATCTACTGTCAGTGAACTGGAGATGTGGCTGCAAATGACTGAGTAGGTTCTGTGGGTGCTTTATCATTCCTTAGTTCCTGTGTGTTGTTTCATGAGCTGAGAGCCCTGTTTGGTGCTGCTGCTGCAGGGCTGGTGGAGCTCAGGCAGTGGCTGTGTTGGGGGGACAAACTTCCAGGAAAGCTCCCAAGTTCTAGGGTGTCAGGTTCACGTGGTTTTGAGTAAGGCTGTTAACTTCTGTTGGCTGTGAAGCAATAAAGAACAGCTGTACAGCAGCTGGGCTTCTTAGAAAATAAAATTACTGTCTTGTGGCTCCTTGAAAACCAGACTGAACATCATAACAGCAATTCTTCAACTGGTGGGGGAGAGAACAAGAAAGAGGAGGCTGCTTATGGCTATTGGGGCAAGTCAGTGACCTACCTGCTTAAGGAGCTCAGGAGCTGCAGTTGTGTTTGAGGTTGGTCTGTGGTTAAAGGTGCTCACCCACAGCCTTGGATGGGCCTGACAGGGAGAAATCTCCCATCCAGTTTAAGAAGTTAGGGTTTAAATATTTAGGCCTGTTTGGTATAAAACAATTCCACTTCTGTGCATCCAGACAAACTGTTTAGAGCCTGGAAAGCTGATCCAAACAGAGTCCTGAGGTAGCTGCATTCCCAAGACCCCCAGTTCTGGTGTTCTCCCTGGACAGCCTGGCTGGGAGAGAGCTGAGCATCAAAGTGCAGCTGAGACACCCCAAGGTGAGAGTGTTAGAGTAGTACTGCCTTTTAAGAGCTTTTGTTTCTATTGTTTGTTGACTTTCCTTCCTCAAATGTAGCTTTTAAGCCACAGAAATCATGTCCAGGGAATGCCTCTCAAGTGTGCAAGGGGAGTGGGGAGGAAAAGTGTCTGAATGCAGCTGCCTTGCTGTGAGGTTTGAGTGCAGGGCATTGCTGGCTCATTCCATTCCATTCCACAGCCCTGCTGCCATCCCAGCCAGCCACGGCACTGAGACATCCCAGGAAGAGGAGATCTAATCTTCACCCAGTGCTCTGCTTGAATGGAACAGAACTGATCAATCGAGTAAGCTGTGCCTACTTTCTGCCTTTTGTTCTAAGGAAGTGATGCTCTCACTGGCTTTATCAGCAGATTAAAGATGAAGTGCTGGCATCTTCCCCAGGTATTCCTGTACTGGGACAAGCTGCCTTCTGTCCCCTTTTCAGTTTTGGGCTAAATGAGGATGAAAGTAGAGGTTATAGGCTAAACATCCTGCTTCTTCATGGTAAAATAGGGAAGTATTGTCTTCCTCTTGACATGGGGACAGAGGAAGCCAGGCAGCTTTGCTGAGCTTTTGGTAGCCAGAGACATTACTGTGGCTCCTGAGGGCCTCTTGGAGCATTAATGAAAGAGTAAGTTGTACCTATCCTAGCTGAGAACAAACCATCACAAAGCAATGACTGACTCTCATTGTTGTAGGCAAAATACATAAAAAAGGACTAAAATCTGTCTGTGCAAGATAAGCAAAGGTACAGGTGAAGTGATTGTCTCCTCTCTGCCTGGATTGTAAACATTCTTCCTTGTTAGTTCTTTCCCATGAACTACTTGCAATGTGGTCCAGACTAACTCAGCAGCTGTGGGTTTGTACCACAATTTACTTCAGGAAAAAGCACAAGGTGTGTAACTCACGTTGCTGCCCGGCTGGCTCTGACAGCTTTGGACAGAAATTGCTCTTTTTGGGTTGTGATGTAAAAGGTGGACAGAAGACAGGCATGGAGGGAGTGCTGTCATCATTGAGTTCCCCCAAATGTGCTTGATTGGAGTTTAAGAGTTACTGTTTCTTAGATAAATATTAATTGATGAAGGTTGACACACTGAACTTCTGAACTTAATAATGGGTGCTGTTGTGCTTGTAATTTGCTGACTAATTAGTATTAGATTTATTGCCTTAGATTAAAAACAAATAAAAAACCCTGAACAAAATGAAAAAACAACAACAAAAATAGCTATATATAAATAGCACGCTTGAAAGAAGAAACATGGAGGATTCTAGTCTAGAAATGTCTTGGGTTTTGCTTTGACTTTCACCCCTTCAGTCCACGGTTTTTATTGTTCTGAGTAGACAGTGCAACCCTGATTGGCAGTGTCCACCTTTGTACTGAATTCTCACTGAGTGATGCAGCTTGAACAATTGCAGTCAGGTTGTTTCTTCTATCCAAGAAGTTCTGGAAACTGTAATAAAAGTAAAACCACTCTCTGCCAAGCCCCTTGATGTTCTAATATAAGCAGTGGTGTGATGGTGTAATGCTGCAGGGGAGCTGATCAGCCCAGGGCTGCTGCACTCCACCACATTAATGCAGCTGAGGAAAGTCAAAGGCTTTCTCTGAGCATCCCACAGCTGAATGGGAAGGCAAAGTTGAAAAGATGCCCCTCTGCTCTTATCTCTGTGTTATATTAAGATGAGCCCGATTGATAAAGCTTAAAACCCCAATCCTACACAATAACATCTTTGTTCTCCTGTAACAGAGTGAAATGCACCAAAATGCTTAAGCATGTTACTATAAATGGACTGTGGTGCAGCAGGGAATTGGTGCAGAGTTTGGGATGGGGTGTGTTGTTCCGTGCATTCCCTGGCACACAGACTGTGCTCTGGAGCCTCCCAGGTGCTGCTGCTCCTCATCTGGGCTAACACAGATTAACTGTGTGTTTCTGCTTTATGGGGTGAGCGGCCTTGAAATATTGTGAAACACTTTGATAAATCAATGTTTCCTGAGCCTTGGCAAAGATATGTAATATTTCAGTGAAATATTTGGACATTCAGGGCAGTCTTTGCTGCTGGTCTCAGCCCATGGTCAGGTGTCACTGAAGGCTTGCAGGGGGGAGAATACCCTGCCTGGGAATGCTCACTCTGCCATGCAGGAGCTGCAGCACTACAGTGCAGGTAGTAAGGCACAAGTAACTATACATACAGCACTGAGAACCCAGTGTTGTCTCTCTGTGCTCTTTTGTGATGGTGTGAAACCAGAATTATCAAGCATGTGACCTTATGCAACAGGTCTAGAGCAGTAAAGACTGACCCAGACCCCTGAGCATTAGGCCAGACCTCTGCAGGGTGGATGGGTGGTGGTGACAAGTGCTGGATGCAGATCCTCATCTCCACCTCCCCAGGCAAGGAACAGGCATCCTGCGCTTTTGGTTGTGCAGGTGAACGTGGTCCAGACAAAAAACTAATCTCCAAATGGAAAAGCAGTGAAGGTGAAAAGGAAGAAAAAGGTTTCCCAGGCAGCACCAGGGCGCTCTCAGATGCAGATAATCAGCAGAGCTGAAAGCTTTCAAGGGTGGGACCAAAAGGCAACGATAAATTTAGATTGACCCTCGTGTACACTTGGCGTTTTGCTGTGGTGCATTGAAGTGTGTGGATGAAAAATTAACATGTTTTCAAGCTATCCCTTCGCAACTGTTGGTTCCAGAGCCAGCTTGTTGCAGAGCCCTTGGCCACGTGTTTTAAATGCTGTGTGCCCCTGGAAATGTCCTTCAATAACCTGGTGCCTGAAGTGGTTTCCCTTTCCTCAGTTTCACTAAAGAGTAGAGCAGCAGAACCAGAAATCACTGGGAATTGATGGTTTGGGGGTGTAAATCTCTTCTCTGGACACTTGTTCCGTAGTGCTGATTCCCAGTTCCCTGAAGTGGAAGGAAAATGGACTAGTGGCTGTTTTCTCCGTGCTCTGCCTTGAAAATGGGCTGAATCCACCACAAAATGCAGGGTCTGTGCAGCTACAGCTGTCCAATGGCTGAATCCATGGAAGAGCTGGGATAAATCATGTGTTTTGTCAAACCCAGAGGAGGCAGAAATCAAACACTGGGCAAATAGCTTTTCGAGGCCTGAGCTGGTTTAAAACAACACAGCTTTGCTGAAGTCAGTGGCGGGTCTTTGGATGGGTCTTGACACTGTTCTGTGTATCAGGGAAAAAATGGACCTGCCAAATATTTGGGGGAAGTGTGATCTTTTTGTTTGGGGTGTTTGTTTTGCTTTTTCAAATTTATTATTTATACCTGCAGCTTCCATCTGAATTCTTGATGTGGTTAAGAGTGCTGTTAGCAATGCCATGGAGAATGAGATTTTTCCCTGTTCTTTTTGCCACCCCCAGCCCTCACTCTCAAAGTTAAAAGTGCATTCCCTGCATCCCTCTGGCTTCTGTTTGCTGGAGAAGCCGGTGCTGACTCCTGAATAAGTTCCAGCCTGCCCCCCACATTTAGACCAGCTCAGGTGGGAGCAGAGCACATTGGAGAGGCTTCTGCAGTTGTCTGATTTGCTTTTCATTCTTGCTCTTGCAAGAGCAGCATCACCAGGTGAGAAAACCCAGCCGACAATCAAAGAGCTCAGTCTCCACCTTGTCGGGAAATCCAGCAGTACAGGGACAAGTGCCGGCTTTTGAGACCCAATCCTATAGGATCAGGGTTCTTGCAGTGTCAGGGATTTAAGACTTTTTAACTCCCCCTCCCCCGTTTTTTTTCCCTCGCCTGTCTGAGCAGCTCTGGGCTCTCCCGGCATCACTTCAGTGCGAGGACCCGTCTGACTCCACTTCTGCCAGGTCCTGCCTCCCTCGCAGAGGAGCCGTCTGCAACTTTTGCTGCTCCAGACAACACTCCATCCCCGAGCCAGCAGAGCTGCACAGGGCGGATTTGGGGTAAGAGCACACAACTCGGGGGAGGAGGGAGGGTCTCCTACCTAGCGTGCTTTAATGGAACTCTTCCCTTTGCATGCTCTTTTAGGAAGGGAGGCATTTTAAAGAGGCTGCAGCCCTTCCTCCTGCAGGGCTGCCTTTTATGATTGATAAAAGATTTAAAAAGTGCAACTTCTGCTGCGTGCTTGCTAATTAAACTTCATGCGCTTCGTTTCCTTTTCAATTCTCCCTGGGACCAGTGCGAGGGAGGCTGGATCAGTGAAGTCTTTTTTATTATTATTCTGCTTCTTTTAAAACAAATCAGCAAATAGGGTAATAAAGAAAAGCCAACGCCGACCTGAACCCGCTGCCGCGGCAGGGTTTGGGTTGTGCCCGGTGCTCTGGCAGGCAGGCGGTGTGTTCCCCTGCAGTTGTGCTGCAGTCCGAGCCCAGCTGGGCTGCGGAGCTTTGCGGGAGTGCAGCAGGACGCGCTGCCGGGAGGATGCTCCTGCTGCTGCTGGTGCTGCTGCAGCGCTCCAGGCACGCCAGCCTCCCGCAGCTCCCCTCCTTCCCCCTTTCCCTGGCACTTCCCAGCTTGTCTCCCCGCTCCCACTCCCTGCCTCCCCCCTCCCAGCCCCAGGAACCCGGGGGTTGTGTGGCAGGAGACGGCAGGGCGAAGGAGAAATTGGGCACTGCAGCTTTAAGAGTGCAGCAGTGCCAGAGCTTTTCTCCTTCAAGTGATCTGCAAAGCAGCAGCCTGAGCCAGGGATTCCCCTTTTTCCTGCTCATCCAGAGCTGACAGATGGAATCAGGGCTTTTGCAGCCCCAACTGACTTGCTTTTACCTCTGATTTCTAAGCCATCAGTTTAAAAAAAACCCTGTCGTTTCCTGAAATGTCCAGACTCACACCTGAGCTTCAGCACCTTCTCCCAATAGACCATGTCCTTGTATCTGCTGAGCTGAGCTCAGAAAGTGTGTTTGATGAATCTAAGAAAAGTGTTCCTGTGACCTCCAAGCTTTAATACCTTTGTACATTCTTCAAAAGTTGAATTTGCATGGCAATGTGTCAGCAGAGCCTCTTACTGCAGAAGTTGAAGTTGCATTTTCTGAAGACAAGCGCAGTCTGATGTGTTAGTGGCACAAGGACTGATTTTTTTAACTAGAAAGTAAAAAATATTCCCTTTGACATAAATGCCTGCTAGCAGCTTGCATTTTCCCACCATAAAAATATCTGTATTAATCGAAATGCAGCTTCTTTGCAATTCCAGAGCCTTGGGAACTGTGTGGATGAATGGGGCAAGGGGAAAAATGCAGTTTGAGCAATTACCAATGGTGTTGAAATAGCAGTGAAGTCAGCTGGGCTGAAATCCCTGCAGATTTGGGGTTCCTCTCCTGGGGTTAGCTCAGCACTCAGCTGTCACAGCACATCCCAAGGTGGGTCCTTGTTGCTGCCCTGTGTGGCACCAGCAGTGTCTGAAATGACTCAATATTTGATTTCCCTGTCTCAGTGATGTCTCTGGACAGCAGGAAGGGTGTTCTTGTCCCCACCGAGTTAATCACTTGTGTCTGTGGCTTTATTTGAGAGTAGCAATGCATGTTTACATTGATTAGAGCTGTAATTGTGGTGGGGTTTTTGTCTCAGCCTGCACAAGGACTAAGAGAAGTCAGTCGGATCTGTAGGAAAGGTGAGTGTTCTCCTCCTCACAGAGGAGCTGGGACTGAAGAGTGATCTCTCAAGGTCACACAGTGCCAGCTCATGGCAGAGGTAAGCCCTGGGCACCCTCAGCTCCCAATCTGCCTTTAAATTCAATGAAACTTTCATATCCTCCATCAGAGATATCTCTGGCCCCGAGTGAGAAGACACAGGGGGATTTGTACATGTAAGGCCACAACCTTGAATTTTGTGTGATTTAATGCAGACTTTTTGTAGCCCACTGATACTGTGTTACTTCTGTTCCTTACATCATCATGCTAATGAGCAAAGAGACTCTAATTAATTTGTAAAGTACTTATGCATAAGTTTGTGGCATTTATGAAGAACAACTCTAATTGGTAGAATAGGAACAAAATAAAAGTAACTGAGTTAACAGCAGGCTTGATGTAAATCACCAAGGGATAATGAATGTGACAGGGTGTTCCAACATATGGGCATTGTGCAAGGGTAATCAGTAGAAAAGAATATTAGTCTCTGTCTTAAAAAAACCCAAAACTGCTGTAAAATTGAACAGAACAGGCTCACCAAAGGTGGTACAAGTGGTGGGAGCATGGGAACTGCAGGGAAGCAGCCACATTCCCTGGATTCTGATCTCCAGGAGTGGGCACGAGAGCCTCTTGAAAGGGTTTCTTCATGGTCCTGGCAAACCTGGCATTGTGGCTGTGAAACAGATGGAGAAAACAGGAGTGGTGATAAAGGACAAAAAAACAAGCCAAAGCCAAGTCTTGGGTGTTTCTGATAGTCCCTGCATTGAAGGGTCATCAGCCTGGGAATCTGTCAGGTGACAGATTCATGTTCCTCGGAGGGAATGAATGGCAGAGAACCCTTCAGTGCTGAGCCAGGGGAGGAAGAGTCCCAAAAGACAAAATCACACCAGAGTGCAAGGCTTGGGGAGGGAGGATGTGCTTGATGCTCTTTATCCTCTCTCATCCTCTGCTGCCCCAGCAGTTCTTGCTTTGCACACCTGGGAAGGCATCCTCAGTACACATTAAATCTTAACAAGAATTCATAGCAGCTCCAGTGCCACCTTAAACTCCTGAGCTGTGCCTACAGCAACCCAACATGATAAATCCCCAGGCAGTGTGAGTACAACACAGGCCAGGTACTGAAAAGCCTGAGTGCACAGATTCAGTGCCTCTGACACCTCAGCTTCGCTGGACCTGATGAAAGGCCATATTTCAGCTGATTCTCCCCTTTAATGCCAGTCTCTGAGCTGGAAAGCAGTCAGCTTTTCCTGGCTGCCATACTGATTTTTAGAGTGAGTTTTAGCATTTCGGGCTGCCTGGGGTGTTTTCGTGTGTTGGAGTCTTTTATTTCAGTGAGAGTAAGGTGTCTTGAGAAAATCCTGGCTTTTTAAAATGTAATACTGATTATTCCTAGTGCCTGGTCCTGGGGCTGGGGAGCTTGCCCAGAGAGATGCCCCATGAAATGCCCTGTGGTTACAGCCAGCACTGCTGCCAGAGCCTCAGTGACTCTGCTGCACCCTGTGCTTCAGCAGTGGGACTTAAACACTGGTTTGCTTCTTGCTACTTGACTTTTCAGTTTCTGTTTCCAGTGGTTGGTATAAAAGGGTTTAAGGAAGAGGGAATCAAGTGACAGCGTGTGCATTTGGGGAAGGTCATGGATTCTGTGCCTGGTGCACCCCTGCAAAAGGCAGATCTCCATGGAATATCTAGGTATGTTTGTTTTAGCTCTTGCCTTTGGTGCTGCTGAGGCAGATGCAGTGTGGTGCAGGCTGCTTGGCTGGAGGGATGGAGCTTATTTTCAAGCCAATATGTGCTGCTTCTTCCCCCTCTTAATTTACGACAGACTCTGTGGGTATTGACAAGCACTGCAGCAAACCCACATGCCCTAAGTTTCTTTCTTCTAAGAGGTCTGGTGTTATGAGTGAAGAAACACAGAAGTGATGTGAGGAAGGGTCTGTCACACAAAGTGGAATTTAAAAATTGCTCCTGGACCCCAGTGAAGGGTCTCTGGTAATGTCTGTCCCTGTGAGGAATGGGGAAGATGCGATTTTCCTTCCTGAATAATGTAAGGCAGTTTTGCCCACTTTTCTGCAGAGCTGAAACATTTAGACTGGGACAAGGAGAGAAGCTGCTTCTTGCAAAACCTCTGCAGATTCTTCCAGTTGGCTGTTTCACTGCAGACTGAGAGTGATCAGGAGTGCGAGGGTGGGGGGATTTGTTGGCTCAGTTGTGTGATGTGATGCACCAATGTATGAGAAAGCCTCACCAGCTGCTGTAAATTGCTTTCTGCCCATCCCTGTCTGACACATGAACACCAGAATTCCCATGTGCTGGGAATCTTAATGTCTGGGGGGTTTTCTCCTACCTCTATGCCTGGGCATGAATGTCCTTAAGGTGTAATTTTTCCAGCTCAGCCTTCAGAGTTTCTGATTCTGCTGGGAGAGCTGAGCTGCAGTGGGGCTGCCATCCTGCTGCCCTTGTGCCTTCCCCTGCTTCTCACACAACTGATCTTTTGAGAAGGGAGTCCCTGCTGCTGAGTGGAGAACACCAGGCTGGCAAAACTAAATGAGTTCTAATTTGTGTCAATATTCTGCCACAAATAACTTTGTGCATTTGTAAACAGAGGGCAAACTTACCTCATTTTAAGAGCCTACTTGTGATGAATAGGAAGCACTCTGCTCTTGTGTTAGGCAACAAAATCCAGTGAGGGATGTGCTTGTGGAGATGCCTTTCACTTGGTTTAGCAGCAGAAGTTGGGTTGAATCCCGTGGAAACAAAATAAGGTCCCTGCCCCAGAAAGCTCACAGACAAGAGACTATTACTGGCTGTTGACCTTGAGTTGGTGGTGAAATTTTTAGGTTTGAAATATTGGTGTATTGTAATTGAGAATCAGTCATAAACCCTCTGCCAGTCCTGTCATTCAAAAAAGGTTGGATGATTTGGTACCATTTAATAAAACAAGGGAAATGACGTGGAGAGGCATTTTGAATGGTGAAGGTCACTGTGAGGCTGGGCAGGAGGAGGTCATGGCTTGTGCTCTGCTCTGGCTCCTGTGTCGCTCCCAGGCTCTGAAATGCTTCCCCACAAGCCTTCCCCCAGGGGACACCTGAATGTGCCTTTACACAGAGTGAAGAACACACATTTTTTTGACAGATGTCACTGTGCTAATGCAGGGGCACTGTCAGAACATGTGACTTCAGCTGTGTCCCCTGTTTGCAGAAGTGCTTGGTGGTGCTGCTGTGCTTCAGAGAGCAGCCTTGGACCTGCTCTAGGCCGAGGGGCCTGGAGGAAAGCTCCTTGATGTTAAGGGCAGGAGAAACTGGTCACTAAAGGCTGTTTTGGAGCTAACCTGGGCTGTGTGGGTTAGAACACCAGGCTGTGGTCCTGAGGGGAGAGAATACCAGGAAATACTCCAAGCTCCAAGCCTGCCTTGCCCAGAGAGCTGGTAACTCCACGTGCTGCAGAGGAGCTGTGGCAGCGTGGTTATGGCACACAGAGGGTGAACAGGAGCAGCATCCTTGTGTGCTCCCAGAGGAGTTTAAAGCAGGGGTGGTGCAAAGCAGACCTGCCCCTCCTTGAAGGCTCTGTGCTGTGGGCAGGCTGGGCAGTCCCTCCGTGTCCCATCACCTGGGGTAGAGGGGGAGAGGAGGGCACACTTTGTGGTTTGCTGGCAAGTCACCCGCTCTTTGATGCACTGCAGCAAAAGCCCTGTCTGAGAAGTCTTCAGCAAAGAAGGACATTGCAGGGAAAGGGGAGGGGGGGCCGATGGACGCACAGGACTCAAAGATGCTGCTGCAAGCGCTGTGGCAGCCAACGCCGGGCTCTGCTGCTTCCCCCGCAGCCACTTCGTGTCACTTGGCCAACTCCACTGCCTGGTGTCTGCGAGTGGGATGCAGTGTCCTTCTCCTGGGTGTCCTTCAGTGGCAGGCAGGGTGCAGGCGTGTCCCCAAGGGGCTGGTGGAAGCCATTCAGGTGCGGGTCAGCAGGAGGAAGCGGCAAAGCTCCAGGAGGGGAATTGCACTTGGGTGATGAGCCACCACTGCAGCACCCGCTCTGCAGTGGCCCCAGCCAGGAGGCTGGAGTGTTCTGGGGACTAAAATGACAGATGTAGCGCATTATGTAGCAGCAGTGCTGATGGGAAGGAAGTTGGAGACCAAAGGGATGGCTCAGTGCTGATGCAGTGCAGGTGATCCTTGGCTCAGTGTGGCAGCCTGCGCAGGGTACCCGCGCTGTGATGGGGAGAGAAGGGGCAGATTGTGCATCCCATCTGCTGGGGATTAAAGCTCTTCGGTTGGGAATAGCCCTTGGGGCCCCCCACACATTGCTGGGGCTGCAGAGGAAGGCTGCAACCTGCGGGCTGCCCTGCCAGGTGATGTGTTCTGCCCACACGTCTTACACCCACAGGGGCAACAAGGAGTGCAAGAAGCCCCCACTGAGCCATGGGCTGGGTGCCGCAGTGTGCCAAGGACTCAGAGGGGTGCTCAGAAGGGTGGCCACCCTGCTACACTGCTTCAAAGCTGGACCTCTTGGCAGCACAGCCCGCTAGCCAGAGCAGGATTTGGCAGCCTTGCTCCGGAAGGAGGTGCAAGCGAGTGTGGTAAGGCTTTTTAAGTTGGTATCTCAAAATTAACCTGTTATCTTAACTCTTTACACTACAATACTGAGTTAGAGAAGAGGGAGTGCTTGCTTATGTTACCTGACATGCAATTTCTTCTGGTGTCAGTGAACTGGTAGTTATAGTTTAGCAGGGAGAAGTCAAGTTTGCAGGAGACCTTGGATGCAGAAGAAACTTGCAGTGGTCAATTGTTTCTGTTCTGACAGTTCCTCTATAACACAGAAATTGAATGCATGTAACGAATGTGTTTTGTTTGCAGGTAGCATCCATAATATTAATGTTTCACTGATGTTTATTTTCAGACTGCTTTAAGAAACTGACTCAGGTTTACATGTGGTGAGTGTTTCTGGTAACAAAGCTCTTCACTTGGAGCACATTTGTGGTGATGCTGGTGTGTTTAGTTGTATAAACAACTTGTGTGACAAAATAACTAAACCAGCCACTTGAACTGAACATGGAACTGGCACTTTTGTGCTGTTGCATGTTGAGTTCAAGGTGGCCTTTCTTGCCATGTTCTCATGTCCTGAAGAGCTGCAGCAGCATCCAGGGGAGATGGGGAGATCTCTGCATGTGTGTTTTCCAAAGCTTTGAATTCCTGCAATTCTGCTCCTGATGCCTGCTCTGTGCAGTGCCATCTCAGTGGGCTCAAAGCTGCCTTTCACTAGGCAGGAACGGGCAGGGAGTTTGGGGAAGGATGGATTAGGAAAAGTGTTTCTTCCCATGGCTGTCATTTCAGGAGGAATCAAGGTGTTGCAGCAGCAGTGGGGGAAGTGTGGCCAGACAATCAGAGCTGTCAGTTTTCTGCTGGCCTTGCAGTGTCCCTGGGTGCAAAGGCAGATGCTGCTGCACAGGCTTCCCTCCCTGAGCACCTCAGCGTGTGAGGACCTGGGCTTGACCCTGTTCTTGCTGAGAACTCTCCCTGTTCCGCAGAGGGGAAGCACGCAACCAAACAGAAATACCTGCAGTCTGCTGGGGGTGGGGGAAGAAAAAGCTGCCAGGGAAAAGCCCAGCTTTCTTAAACTGACTGACAAAGAACTAGTCCTTCACCTGTGAACTGGCAGGGGGAAATGCAATGGGCTTCTCCCAGCTGGCTCTGAAGGAGACTCTCCCATCTGCACCCCTCCTCAGCTCTGCTGCCCTGTCCCCCTGTGACTACAGAGGCCCCTGGGGGGGATGTCACCACTGGGGTAGAGGAGGACAGGCCACCTCGTTCCCAGGACAAGGTGTCCCCTCGGCCTGGCTCCCAGCAGAGGGAGGCAGCAGCACACCAACCTCAGCTGCTCTGTGCTCTTCCAGCCCTGGAGTCACTGAAAACAGGCAAACAAAACCCCAGAACACTCGCCAAGTAAAGATTAATTTCTCTTGCTGCTCAGTGATAAAGCCTTTGAGGTGCAGGGAATTGCTACCTGTAATTGCAGCAGCTAATCCTACTAAGCAAGCTCTGTCCTTCACCTTAGGTGCTATTCTTAGTTCAGTCCCTGCTGGATTCCTGACAGAGCAAGTGCTGAGGCTTGGAGTGTGCCTTTGGATAGATCAGTTGAATGAGTGAATTGGGAAGTATCTTCTCTTTTAAACCATGTGAGACGTTAATGGAGACCCTGCTTTTCTGAAGGAGATAGGTCCAGTACTGATGGAAATGCTAAGAAAGTGGTGGGAATGCTGATGGATGAACTTGGTGAACTGTAGCTGGCCCTAACTCGGCCCGAGGGAGCAAACTGGATGACTTCAGTTTCTTGTGACTCTGCTCTGATGACCTTAGTCCAAAAATCTCTCTTTTGTCCTTTGCCTTTTTTGATCTGGAGCTGGGTCTCCAGCTTGCTGCTCCCTGTTTGTTCCACCAGCTAATAGGCAGAATCACTGTGCCATCCAGGCCCTGCTCCTGCGACCCTGGGGACGAGTGGCACAGTCCAGGAGGGGTTTGTCAGCTCTTTGAAGGGGGTCTGTTTCTTAAAGGAGTCATGTGGCTGCCAAGTCCTCAGTGACATTTCCCCCCCTCTGAGACTACAGGACAGGTTTTTGCGTTGACATATTCTCCTTTTCTGCAGAGTGCCTCACCTTTGGGCTGTTGCAGCCCAGGGAGCTTCGGGGTGTCTCAGTCCATCCATAAGTCTGTTCTAACAGGGTAGCATGGAGATCTGGGCAGTGTGTCCTTGCACCCACTTCCATCTGATCACAGGGGAGGGAGAATCTTCCTAAGAGGCAAAAATCCTCATCTGGAACATGGTACATGCTTGAGCAAGGCCAGACTACCAGAGTCAATAAGGCACTTGAGTCTGAGCAGTCGGATGCTTCAGTCATCACTGGGAACACACTCAGCTGTCTGGAACGTCATCCTTGCTCTGTGCTTGAACTAGTTTGGTTCCTCATGCTGATTGCTCTGCTTCTGTTTCCTGTTTCTGCAAAAAGGGGAAACGTTCATAGGCTGTTCTACCCACAGAGTGTCTTGGGAAAACATTTTCCAGTGGTCTTGGAGCTGTTGGTCATTCTGCTCTGAGCTTACCCCCTTGTGTAAGAGACCGTGTGTCCATCTCATTAGCTGTAATTAAGCCCCACAAAGTGTGCTGGTACAGGAATGTCTGTCTCAGCAGTCATGCCAGAGGACAGGCTGGGGAGAGGGTACCTGCAGAGGAGCTGAGGAGAGCTGGACCTGTGTTTGGGTTTTCAGGTCAGTGAGTTCATGACAGCTCATGTTCCTCTAGCAGCCTAAGAACTTCTCCTGTGCTGGTGTTCAAGTTCCAGCTGGTTAATGTGCCTTAGTCACCAGCCCTTGTCCCTCTTGCTGCACGTGAAACCTTCAGCAGAGAGCCAGCTGCAGGGGGAAGGAACAACAGGCTGAGGCTCAAGAGGGGCTGTTTCAAGATGAGTCAGTAGGGGAGATGTGCCTCTGTGCTCTCAGTGTGGCATGTGTGGGGCTGCTGATCCAGGCAGGTATTCCCTCCGTGGGAGCTGCTGTTTGTGGTGGTAACCCCTGTGAGTTAGCACAGGCTGTGAGCTTGCACACACAGCCAGGGAATGCAGCCCTGCTGGAGCATGGAGTGCCCCCAGCCTGGCCAAGGGGACTTGTTCAAGCCCATGGCACTGCAGTGGGATGCCTTCCACACTCCCTTGCTGCTGAAGTTTCCCAGCTTAGGTGCCAGCCAAGGTCTCTCTGCAGTGGAAGATGCAGAACAGGTTGTTGGGGTTTGTCAGGTTTGTGTGAAGACCTTGGGCTGTGCTTCAGCCAGGTTTTACTTGGCCTATGAGATCAAACACCCATCATGCAAAGTGAGAGGGCCTGGTGAGCAGGCACAAACCATTTCTGTAGTTCATACAACCACAAACACAGGAACTGGTGTTCTACAACCAGTATTTGTGTCCATTCTTAACAGGCCACTTTGCTGTAATTAAGGTAACTGGATCCCCTGCTTATTGCAGGTTCACACTACAAAGTCCTCAGCTTATCTGCCCTTGCAAAGGAGATCTGGAGACATGTACCTTGGGGAAAGCCTGATTTTATTTTTTTTTTCCTCCTGTTAATCAAGCATTTTGTCATCTCTGTGTTAAAGTGATGGTTTCTGAGGGGAGAGAAGTCATATATTGTGACTTGTGACTGACAGTTCACATGAGTGTCCATGAACCTGCCTCCATAGTGGTTCCATGGAGGGAAAAGGGCTGGAAGGGCTGGGGAGCAGTTGGGAACTTAAAGGAGGCACTGAAACCACTGTCTTCCTCCACATTATTTGGGAACACTCTTTTACCCATGGTAAGTACAGGGGTCACTTGGTGTTAAAGCCCTTCTCTCAAGGGCTGGGAGGGAAAATGAGGGGATTTTCTGGGCTGCAGAGAGCTCTCTGCTGTCTCTTATGGAAAAGAAAGGCTGTCCAAAAGTTGGCTTTCATGGGTTTTTTACTATTTTATTTGGAAGCTGTCAGTTTAGAAGTTTGAGGAAGTTGGAAACCTCAGTTTGAAGTAGGAGAGCCCTGATGAATTGTTTGAACAAGTGCAGAGTTGGCCCCTTCTGCTGCCTGTTGCTGTTAAGTGTTCAACACCTCACAGTCCTTTCAGGGGGACTCAGCTCTGCATCCTTTCCATGTGGGGGAAGAGAGGGAAGGGCTGGTCCCCTTGTATTACAACCTTAGGGAAGTCTGTGCACAAGGCTAGTTGATTTTTAAAATATGTTTCTAGAAATGGGTTTTTTTTAAATGCTTTGGAGCTGTTGGATATCCCACTCACCCCTGCCACACCACAAATCCTGAGCCCCTTTTCTCCCCCCAGCTGCATCTCCAGGTGATGGCAGGGAGGCACAGGCACCTGGAGGAAGGTTGGTAATCCTGGAGTCACCCAACAAGGCTTGTGCCGAAATCTGAATCTGGCCCTGCAGCTTTATTAAGGAAAGAAAATGTGACCACTCAATGCTACAAAGGAGAGGTAAAATATCTGCATTGTGTGTTGGGAGAAGGCTGCTGCAGCTCTGGCTCTGAAGGGCTCGTTATTAATTAGCTGTGTGCACAGTAAATGCTCCTCTGGAGAACCAGGAGGGAGGTGAAGGCACCTCGTTGAACCTGCAGTTTGTAACCATTAGTGCTGGGGGGAGAGCAGGGAGCAGCCCTGGGGATGGGGGTCCTGGAGCTGCAGGAAGAAATCCCCCTGGGGTTCAGCTTGGTGTGAGCATCTCACAGTGGATTCCTGCCCCTGGGATCTGCTTGGTGTGAGCATCTCACCCTGGGTTCCTGCCCTTGGAGCTCTGCTTGGTGTGAGCATCTCACACCCAGCTCCTGCCCCTGGGCTCTGCTGGCCTTGCTGCCCTCTGGGGCTCAGCTCCCACTCCCTGAAGCCTCCGGTGGGATTGCAAAGTTGTGGGTTACATCCCTTTGCCGGGAAGAATCCTGGTGAAATCTTATGCTCCTCCCGATTTGGGCTTTCTCAGTGCAATAGCCCCGGTCCAGTCACCTCGGGGTGTGCAGAGGTCACCCCTGTGCTGTGTCCCAGCTGCCCTGGGGTCAGTGCTGTACCGGGGCAGGGATGCGGTGCTGTCACACTCTGGAGCGTGCTGGGCTCTGCGGGGCTGCGGGAGGTACCTCGCTGTGACACCCGGAGGGCTGGCCTTGCCTCTGACCGGGCAGGCTCAGGAAGAGGCTTTTTTTGGGCTTGTCTGGGCTTGTTCAGGCCTGAGCCTGCCTTTGTCTCTGAGATCCCGGGGATCGCAGTGGGATCAGCGAGGATCTGCCTTGCCATTTGCAGCTGCTTTGGAGACCCCCTCGAGAGACCCTGGCCGAGAGGGCAGAACCCGAGCCCTTGTGACCTCTGTGTGCCCAGGTAAGGCAGGCTCTGTGTGTGTGTGTGTGTGTTTGCTCCCTGCCTGCACATGTCCTGTGTGTCTCTGCCTGTCCCACACTCCCTGCCAGCTTCTTGAGAGCCTGGGGGTGTCTGGGGGGCTCTGCAAGGTGGGGAGAAGTGCAGATGTGCAAATGTGCATCTGGGGAGGCTCTCGGATTTCGTGACATCCTGTAGGGGAATGTTACAGTAACTGCCCTTGCTTGTCTGTCATGTTGGGGCAAAGGATGTGTCCTTTTTTTCCTCCTTTTCCTCTTCTGAAACCCCCTGCACTGTAGAGTTGGGGGTGCTGGTGGATGTCTCATGTGTGAGGGAAGCAGTGGCTCCCCAAAAGCAGCTGTGTGCTCACACTGGATGTGCTGCAGCTGCCCAGGGGGAGCTGAGGATGCCACAGAGCAGCTGGAGTGCAGGAGCAGTGAGTGATTCTGAGGAGTTCCTTGTCTGGCTGCCACATCCAGGACAGAAGGCACCTGAGCTGAGGTGGAATTCGCCACTCTGTGATTCATTGGCACGTCAAACCTTTACATGGGGGGACACAAAGCTGAATGCTTAATTATTTGCAAAGAGCTGGCAGCATTTCCCCTCTTCTGCTACACTTGGCACAAACGATCCCCTCCATCCTATTTCCAGTGTTGTTACCTGGCTCGACATGTTGCCTCCACATTGCCTTTGTAATGGAAGGGATAAATAATACAGTTCAAATGCTCACATGGGGGAGGAGAGCTTTGTTTGTTTGGCTTTGTTCCCTGCTGTCCCGTTCAGCCTTCCTGAAGACTGGCAAAGTGGAGCTGGGCTTTACCTGTGTCTGGGTGCCCTGTGCATCCCTCAGCCCCTCCTCAGGGGCTTTCAGGTGTCTGCAAATGCCAGAGGGATTCTCTGTGTTCCTGTTACATCCCATAGAGAGGGGCCTTTCCATTACCTGGGGCTGCCTCGGGTAAGAATTGGAAGACACAAGGATTCATTTCGGATCAGGGCAAACACCAGGCCATCAGAGCTCACTGCCAGCACCAGCACAGATCCAGCCCCAGGGGCTGGTGGGACTTCTCCTCTCAGCTTTCAGGAGGTCTCACAGAGGGTGGGGTGAATGGCTGTGAAGGTTTTGCCTGTGTTCTGAAGGCAGACATGCTTTGGCATCAACTATACTAATTTGTAATTACCTACCTCTCATCTGTACAATCCATTTGATATTTTATTAGCTGTGTTCATGCCAGGGTGGTTTGGAGTTCCCACATGCTGAGGGTGAGTTTGGCTGATTATTTGCTTTATAATTTTCAAATACTGTGAGGTGGTTTTTTTGTTTAGTTTGGTAGACTAGTGATGTTAAGGGATTTTTTTTCTTTAAGGACCAGAAAGTAAAGCTGTGATATCTGGTTCTGATGAATTCTGTTCTCTTCCAGTGACTAGTTTGCACCCACCACTGATGGTTCTGCAGCCAGTGATGTTAAAGGTGCACCATTGCAGCCAGGCCTTATGTCTGTGCATGTATTTCCATTTGCAGGGAGTTGCAGATTGGGCCTGATGAGTGCAGCAAAGCCATGTGCACACTGACACTGTAGGCTCTGGGCTTGGGAAATGACCTGCTCAGCCTGAATTCCAAACAGGGTGAAAGGATTTTTCAAGAATGAGCCTCCTTCTCCCTTCTTTTCCACTTGCTGCCCTCTGCACCCAGCCCAAGGATGCTGAGTACAGGCAGTTCTGGTGACCACACTTGTGTCTTGTCATCTCACACTGTGTTTTGTCCCTCGAGAAAGTTAATTGACCTATTTTAAGTCGCTTCAGAAAACTGAGGCACAAAAAAACCCCAGAACTGAGTATACAATGAAACTTGCTAGTCCCTTTTGTAGGCCACTCTGTGCTTTCTTGTGTTTTGAAGGTAAAACACCAGTAATCTTCCAGTAACTGGTACAGATCATCTCTTAATGCAAATGGAGAGAAGTTAATAACACATGAGCCATTGTTTTGTTTCTAAAGAGAGACTCAGCTGAAGGGGCTTATTACAACAGTGGGACTCCAAGCTTTCAGTTTTAAGTATTTTTTTTGTTTGTTTTCATCTGAATGTATTGTAGGAGGAGTGACCAGGCATCCACCCTGTGCCCAGCCTGCCTGAAGCTGCCCTGTCCCTGGAACAAGAATCCTGCACACAGTGGACAGGAGAAGGCTTTGGTAAGAGGAATTAGAGTTAAAAGAATTTTGTACTATTGAAAATGGGGTTTGAATCTTTTCTCTGGAGCCTTTCTTTAAATGTTTTCCCCAGTGTTGAGTCTGCTGTTACACCCCTTTACAAGGGAAGCAGCTGATGTGCAGGGCTGACCTTGTCCAGAATATTGCAGTGCACTCGTGATGAACTGATCAAATGCATCTTACAAGGGATGATAGGCCTTGCTGTTGTGTGAGGAGATACAGCCCATGTCAAGCTGGGCAGGAAGGTGCACTTTTGGGGAGCATCCAAGGGTAACAAATGTACAAATAAGTGGGTCTGTCCTTGGAAAAAAGAAGGAGAGAGGCATGTGCAGAAGGAGGTTCTATAAAGATCCTCCTGATGGAGGAGGCTCCGATTAGCAAGGAAGAAAGGACAGAACTGCTGTGCCTGTAAAATCTCTGCTGTGGATCAGCCTGGCAGCATCCTTCTGTCCCAGCTCAGGAACTTCTTGGGCTGGATAAACTTGTCTTCCCCAGGCCCACCTGGTCCCTAAAGCCACAGGTTTGTGTTTGGCCTGAGAGGCTGGAGCAGAGGGGGGGCTCCTGACAGCTCTGCCGGTGGATGAGCTGTGAGCAATCCCTGCGCTCTGCCGGCTCCCTGAGTCATGTTGTGACGTGGGGCTGGTCCTGCCTGCTCTGCAATGCCCTGGCCCCTGCCCAGGCCCCTCCCGGCGTGCTGAGTCAGCAGAGTGCCCCAGCCTGGTGTGCTCAGCCTTCCCTGGAGCTGCCTGGCACCAGGGGCAGCTCAGCTCCCAGGCAGCACCACGGCCTCTCTGCAGGATTTACTGCCCAGCTTGCTGATGGGAACTCATTTGGTCTGGGGCACATCCACATGGAGATTTATGGCACCTGCTCAGCTGCTGGGGGAGCTGGGAGCTGGTTGTGCAAGCTCCAAAATGACAATTCCTCAAAGACCTCCTCTAGATTGCTGTAGGGGGAGAACTGGTGCTTATGGTGTTTGACAAATGACCACAGAGCAGCTTTAGCAGAACATTTTGGCTCCTGCTTAAACCTGTGGGTTTGGTCCATGTGTTTTATTTAAGGGAGATAAGATAGGGGAGGGAATTGGGTAAAGGAAAGAGATAACAGGCAATAAGTGTAATGTGTGAAATACACCAGTGCATTTGCTTTTTGGGTAACACAAGTGCAGGTGCTCCCCTGGCCACTGAGCTTGGGCTGCTTTAAAGAGCTTCAGTCCAGGTTTAAGATGTTGCTGCTCTCATTTGGGAGAGAAGAGGGTGGAAAAAGGTAATGAAAGCTCTGTTACTCATTGTTACTGCAAGGGGAAGACCAGAATTTCCTGGAGTGCAGAAAGCAGAGGGCTTTTTTGTTTGTCTTCATGTAAAAACAAAAAGGAAATTTAAAAGAAAGAAAGAAGCTGCACGGGATCTGGCAAAGACTGAACTGTTTAACTGTGCTGTGGCAGAGGGCCCAAGTCTGTCCTGTGTGAGCAGGTCTCTCCCAGCATGGCATGTGGAGGAGTTCAGGAAGTGATGTGTCTGCTGATTCTGTGGCTTCACCTTCTGATGTGGGGATTTAATTTTGCTTAAGCCAGTGATATTAGTCAGGCTCAGTGAGACCCCAAGTGAGGATTCACCTCGGGGAGAGGTGATAATTTCCAATATGATGCCTTTCAAGGGATGGGAAGAGACTTGTTCTAGATTCTCTTCACAATATCCTCAACTGTACCATGCTTTATGGAACTTTTGTGCCTGTATTTCCTGGAGTAGGTGATGGACTGGCAGACACAGCTATCCTGCAGATCTCAGGTAATGTAATAACCTGAACTCCTTCCTGGATGTTCTCTGGTTTATCTGAGAGCTTTTGTGCTTCTCACAGTGCAGGAAGATTTGTTGGGAAGAGGCTACTGGAAGCAGGTCTGGCTTCCATCAGCAATACCATCCCAGGGGTACAAATCTGCTGCTGCTTTCTCACCTGTCACCTGCAGTGAGACAAGGCAGCCTGTTGCCCAAATGGCTCTGTCCCTCTGAGCTGAGTCACCAGCTGGAAATCAGTCAGGTTTGGAATGCAGGTCCTACAGGTGGAAACACTGGCCAGCCTCACACAGGGCTCTTGTCCCTTGTCCTTCTGTCCCCTACTTTATGTGAATTTTGCCTTCTGTAAAGCACCGTAAGACAATTGCCAGCACTGCCTGTGCTTTTCTCAGTTCTGCCTCATTTCCAGCAGTCTGTGACTCAGTGCAAAGGTGCTGTCCCATTTCCTCCTGAGCCCATGGGAGTGGTGGCCCCGTGTGTGTGTGGGGAGGAGCTGGAGCTCTGTCCAGAGAGCCAGAACTGTCTGAGTGTGCTGTGAGCAGGTGTTTGCAGCTCTCTGGAGCCTCTGCTCCCCTGCCCTGTGCTGTATCAGGCCCAGGGGCAGGAGGATGGGACCACCTGGGCATTTAGAGGGACCTCAGGAACTGCTGCCAGCTGGATCAGCCCCTCCCACAGCACTGCAGGGAACTGGTAAAGCTGTTTTCTGTCTGGGGACATGTCTGTTCATCTCATAAGCAAAGTTTCTGCTGTCTGATTAATTAAGAAAAAGGCAAACAGGAGTTGTTAAGCAGCTTGTGTTCTGTATTTGGGGAATTAGGATGCTATGGGGAATTTGGAGGAGAAGAAAGTGGCAGGCAAAATATGATAATAACAGTGCTTAATAAGCATTGCCAAGAGTCACAGCCCAGAGCTATTTTCTGGATGACTCAGCATATTGCAGAGTTGCAGTGGAAGGTGGGATAATACAGTACTAGTCTGAAAACTTTTGGGGACAATAATCTGAAACTCATGATCCACATATTGTAGGATTGCTATCAAATCAGTCAGAAATTATCAAATGTATTCTTATTTTAAAAAGGAAAGCCTGTCTGTAAGGTTAAAAGTCAGGAAAACTGTCTGCATTTGGAGAAGCAGGATCCTTCTTCCCCAACCTGAAGGTTTTTAGTAGGAAAGACTGACACCTTCTTGGAGGAAAAGGACAGAATTTGTTCTCATTCTGCAACCACCACGAGTGGTTTGGGACAGGATCATGGAATTGCTTGGGCTTAAGGTGATTTTTCTCTGGGATGAGCAGTTCATCCTTGTGAGCACCACAGGGTCTGCTGGACATCCCTCCTAATTCCATGGTTTGGAAAGATTCAAACAGCCCATATAAAACCACTGAGCACCCTGAGGTAGCTTTGCTTAGAACAGCCAGCTGAACCAGCTGATATCCAGGAGTCTCTTCCAACATAAATCTTTCTGAAATGTGAAAACTGTTCCTTCATCTCATTCATTCAAACTCTCTCCTGTTGCTGGATTTCATCCACAGATGAAAACTTGGCTTTGTTTTGCCTTACAGCAGGAACTGTTTGAGGAGGCAGAGGATCTGTTTACCCCAGGCTTTCAGCAGCAATGCCCACATCTTTAGTGGAACTGTGTAATTCTCCAGTTCCAAGCTTGTGACTAGGCTGGTCACAGTGTGACACTCCACTTGTCGACAAGAGGAGGGTGGCACAAGGCTGGGATGAACCTGAACCAAATGTGATTAATTAATTGAAGCATGTGGTATCACATATTTCAGGGCTGACCAAGAGATTGCTGCAGATCTTACCTGACAGGACTCTTTACCTTTCTTGGAATGCAGTATTTCTGTAACAGGAGAGCATTTCCACCTTCCACACCCCTCAGCTTGTTGGTTTATAGTGGTGAGTTCTTCACAGGCTGGTTCCCTGGGCTCTGACATGATCCACCAGCTTTTTCCTGCTGTTTTGTCACCCAGTCAGTGGGACTTAGGACACTGCACCCAGCACAGGGTCGAGGTGAGTTGGTGTGATTTGTGCACACTGGGGCATCTCTGTCCAGGTGAAACACCTCAGCACTCAACGTGAAGTGAAACAGGCCCTTTGTTTTCTTTTCTGTAAAGGGAAAACTGCCTTTTTGGAGCAAACTGAGCCCTTAACTGGAAAATCCAACTCCTTGTGCTCTGGGTTGCCCCCTGTGCTGCCATGGATGGGTTTGCTCAAGCTGTTCCCAAGTCAGTCATCCATGGAATTAGAGCTCTGGACCATCCAGATGTGAGAACCAACTCCAGAGCTGGATAAACTTTCCAGGATTTCAAGCGCTTGAAGATGCAGTTCCCTTCAGCTGAAGGCTGGAGTAGATTTGTTTGGAGCAGGAGTTGCTGCACTCCCTCAGCTCTCCTTGGAGTGCTGGGCACATTTTCTGGGCTGCCCCTCCTGTGAGACTTGAGTAAAGGGTGGGTTTGCTGCTCTGTGTTCTCCCCGAGTATCAAACAGTTTGAGCTGGATGAATTGTTTTCTCCCTTCCTAAAGCACTAGGAATTCTTATAGGGAGAGGAGAGCTAAAATGATTTGAAAAATTAAAAGCAGGGTCATTATCCTGCTGCAGAGATAGAAGGCTGTTCCCCAAAACATCTTTTCCTGGCCCTGTTGTGCTTAATTTTCAGTGGCTCAAAGGAAAGTTTCACAGTTCCCAAATTCTGCAGTCTCCTGTGTCCCCCAAGGAGGATGAAAGATGAAGTTGTACCTTCCTCTTCTGCACCAGATTGTTTTGCTCTCCACTAGCTGTGCTTGTCCCTGACCTGGTAATTGCCTTTGAGATAGTCTGGTTTGTTCTGATCCTGATGGGAAATGTTGGAGGGATGATTAGGTCATTGTTTAAACAAGACAGCTCCTTCCAGAGCCAGACAGGTCTGCAGGAACAAGAAGGTTGGGACTGTTGTCAAGTCTTGATATTGATGTTTTGGAATTGTTTGCTTTTTCCCTCAGGGTGGAAAGGTTACAGTGAAGAAGTGGTTGGTTAATTAATTGGTGCTGTCTCCTGGGACACAGAAGTGGAGCCCTTGTTCTCTCCTCACGGTGCCTGGTGGGTATCACTGCTCTCAGCTGTGCTGCTGCTTGATGTGCAGTTCCAGCACTTCATTGCAGCTCTGGCAGCCTCCCTTGGTGTTACACAGAGCTGTCCCCATCACCTGCACTGCCATCCTGCATGGCAGGAGCCACTGAAACTTGTCAGGACTTAATGCATGCAATAAACCCAGCAGTTTAGCCTTGCACTGCTGCATTTCCTATGTGAAAATGTGCTCCCCAGTGCTGGCCATCTCAGGGACTTGGTGGCAGCCACAGGTTTGGGGCTGGAACTTCTGGTTTTAGTCTGAAGTGTTCCCAATCCTTGCCTTTCAGCTGGTCCTCATGCTTTTCTCTGCAGGTTCTGGGAACTTGTGGGAAGATGAAATGTAACTTCATGAAAGAGTCTCAGCTCGCTCTGTGTTGCTATTCAAACACAAACCAAATTCTGGAGCTGTTCAGATTATTTGTAACCTGATGGAGAATAGAAGCTTAGAGGTCTCAGAATATACAGATGCAGCATTACCAGTGGATCAGTGAAAGAAATTAGAGGCTGATGAAAGCCAGGGAGCTCCTCCTCATGCAGTGAGTTGGACCTTTACACTCAGATGTTGCACAAGAGGCCCTCAGCACCAACCTGTGGTGCAAGAGTCAGGAGCTGCCTTGTCCTGAAGGTTGTCTTCTCACATGTCCATGTGTTTCCAGGAACTGAGGATTGCAGGAATGCCAGATAACTCCATATCTTGTGTCTCTCAGGCTGTTCCACGTGTATAACAGGAAGGTCCAATGGCTTCAAGACAAGTAAGTGTTGGTGCCTTTCTCCTTTGTGTCCCCAGGGAGGGCCCTTTCTGTCCCACACTGTGTGTGACACCAGAGCAGAGCTGAGCAGTCAGGTGAACCCCCCAGCATTTCAAACAAGTTTGTGTCTCCAATCTGCTTCCAGATGCTTCATAGTTTCTGTTCCACTGCCTTGCCTGAGTGGGGGGTGTGAAATGTGGGAACTCATTGCAATAAATACGGATTGCAGACAAGTGAGCTGGGCTTATCTTGTTAATATTTGTAATTCCCACTGGCCATAACGAAGATCTGGGGTGAGGGGCAGGGTAACTCTCAGTTTAGGGGTTTGAGCCTGCTCTGCCTCAAAAGCTGCTTTCTTCAGCACTGCTGCAGCTGCTTCACTGACCCCTTGTTTGTCCCCAGACTGACCACCTGGGAAGAGAAGAGAGGAGGATTCCAAAGGAGCTGCCCCGATCCCTCCGTGTGTGATGCCAGCTGTGAGTGTTTCTTTGGCAGTGTCTTAGCTGGTTGTTGTGAACAATAGTCAAGGAAGCAATCAGCAAGTATACTGCCCTAGAAGTGCTGCACATTGTTGGGCCTGCTCAGCTCCTGCCTGGAGGTGCATGGGGATCCAGGCTGGGCTGCTGCCCAGCTGGGCTCTGCTGAACTGGAGCTTGGGCTGTTGGGGGAGCAGAAGGTGCTGTCAGAAGTGCCACGGGATGGGTGATGTCTCTGCCTTGGAGAGGACATGAAGAAAAGAGGAGATGAACATGTTGCAAGCTTTTTTCCTTCTCTGTCCTTCCCACATGCCTGTTCCTGAGTGTAAAATGCCAGCCCTTGTTAGGAACACTGCAAAATGCAACACTAGATAATGGGAGAATAGGAAGAATTCATCTGAATCTGATCTCAGGCAAGTTAACTTGCCTTTGAACCTCTGTGGGAGCAACAACCCTGTGGTCACTATTTCTCCTGGGTGCTGGTCAGCTGCCTGCACTGCAAATACACAGAGCCAGGTGCCCAAAAACTTAGCTGATTTTTCTGGGACAGATTTAGAATTTAATTACACTATGAGACATTACTTCCTACTCTGTCTGGGTAAGAGGGAGGCAGAGAGGATGTATGGGAAGGACCAACCAAGTTGCTTTTGTCTTGTCCCTGTCTCTATGACCATCACTTCCAGGCTTTTTGTGGGAAGAAGCCAGGGTGTGTTGTTACAGGGAATGAGAGTGGCTAAAAACATCACTGGTAGGTTGCCATGAAGATCTCTACAGTGTGTTATGTGTAAGTGCCCTTTCCAGTGCCCTTTCCCAGCTTGTCACTGTTCTGTACTTGGGTCTGAGCTGGGTGTTGGCTCATTGGAACTGATGCAATGACTGGAATGTGGTTGGGGTGACAAACATGTGGGGCTTGACCTGTCTCACCATGTGATTGCTGAGCAACTAATCTGTGTTAATAAAGTCAGTGGCTTTGAATGCCAGGTTATAAGAGAATGTTCTTCTTTGAGTTTCCTGCACAGGGCTTGGCAAAGGTGACAGATCTGATTTGATGTTTTAAAACCCACTTTGAAGGTCATGTTTGGATTTTGGACAGTAGGTGTTGTGTCCTTGTGTCAGTGAAAGAGTCTCCTGGACTCGGTTGTACCCTTTGCCTGTAGTGGAATTGTCTGTTTGTTGCTCTGCTCTTCATCTGTTCCAAATAACTTGTGTGAAATAACCTGAGGGAGGCTTTGAGCTCAGTAACCAGGGAAGCTGATATGCCTCATGACTTCCTACTTGAGGCTCATTATTAGCTTTTATATTCCTGTCTCATCTGTGTTAAAACCACAGGCTGTAGGCAGCCCTTCCTGCTGCAAAGTGGTTATCTGTGGGTCAGTTTACAGGAACACACCCCAGAAATCCTAGATTTGGCGTGTTTTCTGACCACTAATTATAAGATGTGCAGTCCATACATTTTTCACTATAGGTAATGAGAATGGTAGAAAATTAGCATAGAAAGATTGCCACAAAAATCACTAGAGACACAGCCCCCTGTATTCTGTGTAAATGCCCTTTGCAGTGCCCTTCCCAAAGTGCCAGCCTTGCATGCCAAGTCTGAGCTGGGTGGCCTTACAACCAGGTCTGAAATGCAAGATTTTGTTTGTTCACAGCACCCTCTGTTTCATTATGAATGTGCAATATCAACACCTTTCTTCTTCTCCACACAGCCACAGCATGAAGGAATATCCCGTGTTAATCCCCTCATTTAAATTTGAAATTAAAACCTATCACAACACTTGGAGCATCCTTTAATTCATTGATTGTCGCTGGCTGCATTCCAGCACTGTAACTAATTACACTCTGCCTGCAAAAAATTCTCATTGCTCCTGCCTGTTTTATTTTTTTTTCCTTTTGAGAGCTGCTGGCTCCAATTCTTGTGCCATCTCTGCAGCCTGACTACACATTTTTATGCTAATGGCACTGTTTAAAATGACTAAGCATCCCTGCTGGAGGGAGGGAGGCAGGGAGTGCTCTGTGGTGGGTGAGGAGCCTGTCCTGCTCCAGCAGTTGTGTACAAACACTGCTCTGGCCTTCCTGTGCCCTGCAGATGGAGAAGGGGACCTGCAAATCCCAGGGTCATCTTGATCCAGTAGGTTTTTACAGTGACCTTTGCCTTGGGGCTGTTGTTCTGTCCCAGGTCCTGCTGAACAGGAGGGGTGGGAACCAGGGCAAGGGGGGATTAACCTACAAGGAGCAGCAGTGGTGCAAGTCAAGCTATTTGGTCTTGCGTAACAAAGATAGAATAGGAATTCATACAGCATTTGCTAATTCCAGAGGACTTGGAATGCATTAAAACTAGTTTTAATTAAACTTGTTTTCAGTTAGTGTAGTGGCATGAGGGCACCTTGGGTTGGTCTTGCAGCCACGTTGTCCTGTGATCCATCTGGTCCCTGGAGGAGCTGTTGGTGTTGAGGTTGTAATGTCTGCACCTGTTTGACTGACTGGCTTGTTCAGTGTTCTTAGTAGATATGTAGGGAATGCATTTCCTTGGGGTTTTCTTCACCTGGCCCTTCTCAGTCTGTGTGAAGAAGGTGGTTGTTTTGGAGCAGCCTTAGATGTCTTTCAGGAGTGCTGTATCAAAAGCTGTCTGTATTAATGTCTGTCCCAGATGGAACAGACTGGGTTAATAAAGTCAAGGATTAGGTCCCTGATCTGTGCCAAGACTGCTAGAAATGTAGACTTTTTTTTGGTCACATGCTGGACAAAGCAACAAAGGACAAGCATGAGGGTTTTCCCCTCTCTCAGAAGCCTCCTCTTGACCACACTTCCCTGGCTTTCCTTTCAGCTGATGCACTGAACCCAAGGATCAGGGGATGGCTTAGAAAAATGAGCCCATTCTGCTGGAAATGAAGAGCTCAGGTGCTGGTAAAACTGTTGGCTGCCTTTGTTTTATTGTGTTACAATTCCAGAGTCAGGTTTCTGTTGCCAGAGAATCAGGTTTAACTCTTGGCTAGGTGTTCTCATAGAGCCCTGCTGGGCACAGCCAGGCTGGGCACAGGATCTGTGCCAGGGGAAGGGTGTGCAGGGTGCATTTAATTGTGCATTCCTATGAGAGGGGAGGGATTTGGGTGTCTGATTGCTCCCAGGCTGAGCCCTGAGGAACTGATGAGCATAAAACAACTGTACTGGCTTCCTTGGCTGGATCTGGCTGTGTGGTGGTTTGAAAACTAAAGCATTGAAGAGTTCTGGTTATTTCAATATTTACCTACTTCTTGGTGTGTGCAGTGAAACTGAGCTCAGCCTTTTTTTCCCCGGGCTCAACCCTTTCTTTTCCCAGGCTCCTACTTGAAAGTGCTGTGTAAGCTGAGGGCAGGATGCAGGGATGGAAAAAGGTGACCAAAATCCCTCTGCTGGTGTCAGAGGCATCTGCCTTTGTCAGAGACGGAGAAAGGGTGAAGATGTTGTTAGATGAGGACAGTGGTGATGGGAAACGACACTCCTGCCTGGCCCAGCAGTGACCTCTGGTGGGTACTGGGAGTGCTGGGCGTGCTGGGAGCTGGCACTCGCTGTCAGAGGGTGTTATTCTATCCGTGGCCTTCAAGTGGATGTGCTGAAGGGAACTGGGATTCTCTTGGCTTAAATGTCAGAAACAAACAGCTCTAAATGGTGCCAAGTCTCTTCTGGTTCACGTGTGTGCTCTGGGGCTGGGATGTGAAATGGTGTCTTAATGGTTCAGGATGGTTCAGACTCCCCCCTGACGAGCCCAGGCTTGGCTTTGAGCTTATCAGGGGAGAAAAGCAGAGTGAGACCAGAACTTCTGCTCGTGTGCCTTTTCCCTGGAGTGTCTGCATCCCTGCCCTGGCTCTAAATCCAGGGGGGCAGCTCAACCAGTGCTTTATAAGATGCAGAGTGTAGCCTGTGTCAGAAAACTCTTTTAGTAGCTGCTGAGATGAATTCAAATCAGGAAAGAAGATTTGAAGATTTTTTCTCTTTTTTTGTGTTTTTTTTTCACCAAATACCAGGCTGCTTCATCTCCCTGTGCCTTAAAAAGTACCTGAAAGTGAAGTTCTCAAAGGATGTTTTTCATTGTGTGTTGCTTTATGAAAAGCCACTTGTTTAGGTTTTTACTTCTGAGCTACAGACAATGCTGCCTTTGAGCTGACAGGTCTCTTTGGGCAGTTTCCAAATACTTCTGTCCTCTGCACAACTGCAGATTCCTGGGGAATGAAGGTAGGAATGTGTGTCTGGGCAGAGACAGCTGCCCTGCATTGGAAGGTAACACCATCAAAATGACAGCAATGCCACAGAGATGCTGGATGTCTGGCAAGAGCAGATGGAAAGAAAATGAAATGTGGTGGGAATCTTTAGTAAGAAGGTATTTGCCTTTTATTACTTGGTTTTGGAGCATGAAATCCTTGTGTGTGCCCTGCTGTTGAGTGGTGACTTCTCTGTGTAGACTTGTCATGTTCCTATTTTAGAAAACAGGGAGAGACTCAGCAGAAAATCCTCTGCCCGCCCTATTTCTGATTGCTGAGGCAAAGGTACATCCCTCAGTTGTTTATTTCTGCAGCTTATGATGACCTGACAAACCCCTTTTTTAAAACAGAGGAGAAGGGAATATCTGAGTTAGAGCCACAAGTTAGGGAAATGCAGAGTCTGGATTTATCTCGATTCACTCTCTGGCAAGACCTAATTAAGCTGTGTCATGGAGCCACATCCATCACCCAAAATAAAAGCAAGGCTCAAAAGCCAGGGTGTTTGATGATGTGGTTTGTCTGGATGTTTGTGATAGGTGGGTGAGTGTCTTGTGCTATAAAAGTGGGGAAAGGGGGAACCAAACAACAAGGAAGAAGCCAAGAATGTGTAAGAGGAACAACTGGGAATGCAGCCTTGACAAAGCTGTCTCTCTTGTTTTTTGGGGAGGTCAGATGATAGCTAAGGAAAGTTTGAAATGATGAGTTAAAAAAAGCTATTAGTGTCAGATTTGTTTTCAGGGGAAATGCAAGTTGCTGTAACTTCCTTTTCCTCTAAAGAACATGCAGAGGGCATCAGGCTCCAAACCAAACTCCTAAAAGTGAAAGCCTGCTCAACTGAATAACTGAGTGGTGATAAAGGTCAAAAGGGTAGATTGAAAAAAGATCTTCATTCCAAAGGAAGGATTTTTGACAGAGCAACTGAGTGGTGCACCAAAGTGACCAAGAGTCAGCACACCAGGCCTGGATGTAGCTGGAGACTTAGTGAAGAGAATTTTAAAAAGCTCTGGAGTTCTACCCAGCAACTTCTTGGAAAGGTGTTGGTGTGACTTGTCCCTGGAGGTGCCTCTGGAGCAGCAGGATTATGCTTGGATGGCACAGGGAAGGTGAGTGTAAGATGGTCCCTGTGGGAGATGCTCTGTGGTGCTGATCCCTGTGCCACCCTTTTGTGCTGTGGCAAAACTGATTTAAATCCATCTGATAAAAAATTCTAAAAGCTTCATTCAGCTCTGGCACCCAATCCAAGGCAGCCAAGGGTGGCTGTTACTGAAAAGCTCTTTGGCACAATGAAGACTTACCCTGCCAAACTGATGTATCCCTGAGGACTTCCAGGACTCATCAGGAAATTGGGCTTGAACTTGGAAGTGCAAACCAGATGCAGGGAATAAAACCCACAAGGAGGCAGTGGAGCTGGTGCAGCTCTGAGTGCAGCAGAGCAGTGGAAGAAGAAATTGCTGCAGTGGAAAAATGGAAAAACCTGCTCTTGGGAAAAAAACACGTAAGCAGAGATGGCCCTCATACATCTTGGGGTGTGTGTGTGTGTGTTATTTTTTAAAACATGGAATTGTATATTTTCCAGTAAAGTTGTAATAGTGCAAAAGTAGAGTTCAATGAAATACTAGTTATCCTGAAAACTTGATTGTAAAGTGGTGTGTTCTAAACACAAGCCTGGTCAAAGGAAGTGGTTTAAAATGTTAAGAACTCTCAACTGGGAAGATGGGAATGTAAAACTGGAAGGGCACTGTGGCCAAAAGTAATAGGAAAGCATGCAATAATTTGTAGGGTTTTAAGATGTTTCCATCAGGTGTGTTTTCTGGGGTGTGTTAGGTGGCTCCAGGGTGCTGGGAGAAGCTTGAGCAGGGGCATGTGGTTTTTCAGGTCAGCATAAACCTTGTGAAGAACTGAGTTCAGCTGGGAAATGATTAAACAGTGTGAGAGAGCAAGACACCTGAAACAACAACATCCTTTGAAAATGGAGCACATCCCTCTCTCTACATCAAAGGTGGAAAGCATGAGGTGTCCGTGTGGGAGCCAGTGAAGTATCAGGCACGGTAGAAGCAAACAAGGACAACCTTTCAACCTGTGAGTCCTTTGAAGGAGGGGGGGGACAAAGCTCTTTCTTATCCAGAGAAACGCAAAAGCGATTTAACAGCGGAGTGAACGCTCTGTTGTGTCCGATGGGTCTGTGCTCCCCAGGTTGCAGGAGGCTGCGAATCGGTGCTGGAATGTGGAAGGTGAAGGTGTCACCTGGGAGGGTGCGGGAGCGAGGTGTGTTTGCTGGGCTGGTGACCTGGCTCCTGGTTCTCTGCCCGTGTTCCGATGTGCACTTTGTGTGTATAAACACCGCCCGATGCGGCTCGGAAGGGGAGAGGAGCTGTGCGCTGTGCCGGGGGAAGGAGGTGCCGCTGGGAAAGGCAAGGAGCCCCCGGCAAAAACCAGGAGCCCACAGCAAAGCAGGCGTTCATTTCTGCCCCGTCCCGTCCCGGGGGGTTTGTTCTCTGCCATGATTTAAAGAGCAAAGGTGTTTCGGCGCCGGGGCCGCAGCAGGTTGGCTCGCTGCGCTCCGGGTGCCGGTGCCGGTGCCCGTGGGGATTCCCTCGGCCCGGGGGGAGCGGAGGGGCCGGCCCGGCCCCCTCNNNCCCCGCATCCCCCTAGCATCCTCCCCTTGGCTCCCGCATCCATCCCCTCTCATCCATCCCCCCCTTGGCTCCCGCATCCATCCCCTCTCATCCCCCCTTGGCTCCCGCATCCCCCGGGGCCATGCCCGCCCCGCTGCCCCCGACGGAGCTGCTGGCCTCGGAGCGGGCCGTGGTGCTGCTGTCCTGCGTGCTGTCCTGCGTGGGCTCCGCGCTGCTGCTCTGCTCCCACGCGCTGTGGCCGGAGCTGCGGACGCGGCCGCGGCAGCTGCTGCTCTACCTGTCGCTGGCGGACCTGCTCTCGGCGCTCTCCTACTTCTACGGGGTGCTGCAGGACTTCGGCAGGACCTCGTGGGACTGCGTGCTGCAGGGCGCCCTGTCCACCTTCGCCAACACCAGCTCCTTCTTCTGGACCATGGCCATCGCCCTCTACCTCTACCTCACCATCGTCAGGGGCTCGCCCACGGGCACGGGCTTGCTCTGCTGCTTCCACGCCGTGAGGTGGGTGCTGCCCGGTGCTCCGGTGGGGTGGGCACCCCCAGACACCCTCCCGTGGGCAGGAGCGCCCGGCACTGCCTGCTGTGTGCTCTGCTCTGGGATGGAGCGCTGGGATGGTCGCTGGAATCACCTGTGCTTTTCTTAAGGGTAGTGCGGGATTGTCGCTCTCAAATTCCTTTGAAACAGGGATTTTGCTGTCTTTTAACTAACCAAGCCTGCTGGTTTCCCCTCTTCTCCCTTCCCAAGTGAAGAATCTGAGACGTGGGAAAGTTACAATTATTTTTTTTCTCAAGGTCACAAAGAAAAATCTCTGGCAAGTTATAATGACTCTGAAAATCCTGCCTTCTGCTTTCCTCCCGCAGTGTGCCCTGCCATCCTAGAAACACCATCCCAAAACTTGTGCTTGTGGTACCTGTCTGCTGTTGCCAAAACACCCGTGTTTGGGATCAGTTTCCACGGGTCTCTGCCCTCCCTGGTGGGTGGATCCTGCCCCTTTCCCCAGGCAGGTTGCTGTAATTCCATCCCCACAGCAGAATGTTGTCTCCGAGCGGTGAGGCTGCTGGAAAAGCACTCTGAGGGTTGTTTTGGCACGTTTGATTGAAGGCAGGACAAACCAGACCACAGTGTAGCTTTAAGTCTCAGTGTCTGTTATTTAGGGAGCTGATTTTCCACAGCATGTTTAGTAAAAGCTTTCATTATGCAATTGGAGCTTGAGGAATCATGTGCTACGTCCACGCTGAGCAAAACAGTGATCCTTTAGTCCTCCTTGTTGCCAAGCTTTTGCAATAAATTATAAGAGGAATGATCTGGTTTAAAAGGAAAAAAAACCCACTGGGACAAGTACTGAGGTTTTTTTTTGTTTCTTAGGCAAATATTTGTCACTTTTTAGTTTCAAACAGCATCAGCTGGGAAATGATTGAATTGGAGTCGAGTCCAGGTTAGGATGTGCCACAGAAAGACTTTAAGGCTGAGTGTGAGTCAGGGAGGATCTTCAATTCCTGCCCTACCTGTTTGAATTGACAGCAGGGTCAGTGTGTGAGGAGCCTGAGGTGACTCAACACTCACCTGGGAGCACCAGGTTGGTGGTGAAGCTGAAAAGTGAGACAGTGCAGGAGTTTTGTAGGTCATTTCATCTCCAGTAAATAGAGAGTTGCACTCTGAGAGCTGTGGAGAGGCCGGGGTGCCAGTAAAGAGCCACAAGTTGCTTAATGGAGAGAAACCAGAAGTCTGCCTCCTTGCTGGCTCCATCAGGGCACATCAAAGAGCTGAGGCAAATCTGGCCTGTTGGTAATTTTCCTGTCTGCTAATTGCTGGGGTGGCTTTTGTCTGTGCTTCAGTTTCTCCGGGTGGTTTGATGCTCCTGAGCCTCACTGGCTGCAGAGTGCACAAAGAAACAGGCAGAGCCCCTGAAACAGTGTGATCTGTGCACTCCTTGAAAACTAAAACCCTGAAGGATTGCTCTGCTCTGTGACAGCTCAAACTGAGCTCTCTCTGGGTGAATTGGCAGGTTTACTTCCAGTTCTTTACAATCAAAATAAAATGCCATCTCCTGTCCTTGCTATGGCTCAGCACCACTGGCTCTGTTTAAGGGTGTGGGCAGCGTTCAGAAAGCCCCTGTTTTCAGGTCCTGCTCTGTAAATGCCTCCAGTTCTGTGCAGAGCCAGCGTTCCAAGCTGCTTCTGCTTATGGAAATCAGAGAAAACAAGTGAGGACCTGTTCTCTGCCCAGCCCCTCGTGACACATCCTCCTGCTCCCCTTCCCTGCACCTCTGCAGTTACCTGGGAGCTCAGGGAAGATGAAATTCTGCATGTAATGTGTGGAGGTGGCTCCCCCTCACCCTTTTCAGTGTTTTCCCACTGGGAGTTTGTGGTGCTGGAAGCCTAAAAATCTTTAATCTAAAAATTAGAGCCACTTCAGCTAATGCATGTACTAGTAACTTTTAATGAATTAGTTGCAGGAGGTAAGTGTGGGAGACCAGTCTAAGGCAAAAGGGAAGGTGGCAAAGGCAGGTGGTGTCTTAAGGATTTAAAGTTACATTTCTTTTTGTGTTTTTGGTCTAGGCAAGAACCCGAGATTTTCCCCCCTCCTTGCTTTGTGGTTTGCCAGTGCAGTCATGCAGCCACCACTGTGTGAAGAGTCATTCCAAGACACCTTTGGAAGGGATCCAAGGCAGGATGGAGTTTTGTCAGGCATGTTTCCTATTCCTCACAGGAGGCTGCTCTCCAGGGGCGAGTGTTTGTAAAGATGAGTGCTTTGGTAATGCTGGGTATAACCAGAGGTTCTTTGTTCTTTAGCTGAGTGGAGCTGCCTAAGTACATGTTGGAAGTCAGGACCTGAAATTCTCCTCAGGGAAATTGGGATGTCACACTGGACCAAACCTGTCAAACAGGTTTGTCCCTTGCTGATTCACATCCACCTCTTCTGCTGCTGGGCTGGAGAGCAGCAGCATCTGCTTTGGTTTTAAACTTGTCCAGCTCAGATGAGCTTTGAAAAGAAGCTTTCATTGAGCTTTGGAAATGTTCACATAGTTGTAAAATATGAGTTCTGGCATCCAGAGTGTAAATGGCCAGACTACCTGATGTTCTCAATTTCTAAATATTGTTGCCTAATTGCTCTTAGGGGCTCAGAGGAATATTTCTACCTCTCTGTTATCTTGGAGCCCTTTTATTCCAGTCTTCACATAGGCCTTGGGTGGTGAATCCTGATTCTTCAGTTCCTCCATCCCTCTAGCTGGGTACAAAGCACTGACATTTTGCAGTGCTTAGGAACCTGTCATTTAGAAGTTCTTAAGAAGAACCAAAGCACCATTCTCAGTTCTCCTTTCCAGTTTTCTAAACCGGAGCTGAACTTCACTGAAATGTCTGAAGACTTTCTAGATCCTTTCTGACTTCACCTTGAGTTGGCAATCCTTTGTCCTTGTTAGTTGTAAACATCCATCTGATCCCAAGGTGCTCTTCCAGTGAAAATTAACTGTTTTCTTGCACGTTCTTCCTTTCACCAGTCCTGTATTGAAGATTTGTGACAGTCTCTTGCCCAGGGGTCTGTTGTTTCCTGCTGTGCCCTCTCTGCCTGTGTGGACTGGGGCTGTCCTGTCACACACAGTGATTTGACCTGTTTTTATCTTAGTTCTGCTTCAGGTCACTGTTGAGATGATTCTTCAGGCAAATTAGTTTATTAATTCACTTCCTTTTTCTTGGGGCCTGGGTGCTTTAACATGGTTTCTCTAAGGAACTGCCAGTTCTCTCGAATTCTTTCTTGGTGCTCAGTTCTTCCAGGCGAGCTGAAAATGGAATGGAATATTTGCATGTGTAATTATTTTCAGAGAAATCACCCTTTTGCCCAAAGGGAGCCTTGATCTGTGTGGAAGCTGTGGAGCTGCTGGTGACGTTTGGGATGTTTTTAGAAAGCCTGCTCTGATAACAGCGTGGGGAGGGCTTCCTGCAGCACAACTGTCCTGAAATAACTGCCCTGCATGGGATTAGCACTGCCTGTTCTGGGCTGAGCCTTGAAACAAAATGTTCTAAACATGGCCAGGAGTCGACTCTGAAGTTTTTTTACAGCCTTATATTTACATTTATTTGCCTTGTGAGTAGGTGAACCCAGCCATTATTTATGAGCAGGAAATGGGGTATTTTTGACATCTAATATCATGGGATTATCTCTGATTCTTCAGCTGGAATTTCAGATAATCTGGTCAAAGCAACTGCTGTTGGCCTACATAGTGTGGTGCCTGTGAAACTCACTTGGAGGAGGAAGATCCTTGCCCTGCTCTCTGCAGCTGCCCCAGGCTGTCAGTGGAAGACAGGCCTGACTGGGGAAGGTAACGAGAGTAGGACAGGCACAAATTCTCCTCTGCACCTCCAGCCAGGAGGGCTGTGCTGGGAGCTCAGCACTGAAGCATTTGTGGCATTTATTGGAGCAGTGTCCACAGGACCTGTCCCTGAGGATGGCCAGGGGAAGGGCAGGTGACTCAGCTGGATGCAGGGCACTGTTTCAGCTGGGGTGTAATTCTTATGTTTGGCCTCGTGGAATGTTTCTGTTCTTCCTCATGGTTTCTTGTGGGCAGCCCAAGCTGCTGAGTGACAATTCATGTGTCATCACACTTATTTTTCTTCTAAATGCTTCCTTATATTTGCCTCTGCTGTCAAGAGAGAAGCCAAAGTCACAGCTCCAAAGTAGGTAAATGTGGCTCCTCCTGGCATTCTTAGCTTTTTGCTGTTACTAACAGAACTTTTCCTTGGGAAGGAACTCACTCCTTGTCCTTCAGAAATGATACTTTTGCTCCAAAAATATTGCCTACACATCCACTTAAAAGCAAAACAAACAAACTGATGGAATAAAGTTGTGGATTCTGGACTCTTCAGATGCTGAGCCTACCCTGTATCCAGGGCAGGAGGGGAAAAGGGGAGTGGGAGGGATGTCCCCTGCTTAGCCTGACTGCTGTGCAGGCCAGGTGACAGCTCTGAGTGTGGCACGTCTGTCCTTCAGGACTGGGGGTCCAAATTCCTGGGATGGGGTCCCAGGAAGGGGATTTGCAGTCCATTTTCAGACACTGTTTGTCAGCCACTTCCCTTCAGCCCGATGCAGGAGTGCTGAGGGTCTGGAACCAGTGTTGGCAGCCTGTCTGATGGAGAATCCCTGCTCTGTCACCCCTTTCCCTGAGGTGTGCAGGGAACTGAGCATGTTCTTGGCTTGACCTTGCCCTTGTGTTCTCTCCTCAGCTGGGGAGTCCCCCTTGGCATCACGGTGGCTGCTGTTGCTCTGAAGAAGATTGGCTATGATGCCTCCAATGTTTCTGTGGGCTGGTGTTGGGTCAACCTGGATGCAGAAGATCGTGTCTTGTGGATGCTCTTAACAGGGAAAGCCTGGGAGATCCTGGCCTACGTGACACTGCCAGTGCTCTACATTCTCATCAAGAAGCACATTAACAGAGCAGTGAGTATTTTGCTGTGCTCAGCTGGGCTTGCAGACTTGCCATGTGGTTCTGCCCTCCTGTGCTCTGTAGTTTTTGGTCCATATTCAGCAGCTGCACAGGCAGGAATTGCTTCATCTCACTGAAATGTGCCCACCCCTGGGAGCAGCCGTGCCCCTGCATCATTATCATCATCTCACAGTGGCTTAGCATGAGGATGTAAAAGCCTTTGGAAGACATGCAGGGGTTATGGGATGTTCATGAGGGAAATGTTCAATCCTGCAGTAAGAATTGAAGCAGGATGTGAAGGACAAAATTCAGCTTTAATCAGTGTTCTGCAGTTCCACTTGTACCAAGCCTTTCCTACCCTCAGTCCCTGTAGTCTCTGTAATGATGGTCTGTGTTTAGGAATGCTTGTGTTGGACTGGCAGCACAAAGCAGTGTTTGGGAGCCTGGGCACTCTGAGGTGTGCAGGGACACACACCCCCTGGCACCACACACACCCCCTGTACAGGAGACACCCTGGCCTGGCAGGGTTTGGGAACTCAGAGATTTAGTTGTTGCTGTTCCTTGTGAACACAAAGAATCCAGGCATCTAGGGCAGCATTTGCACAGCAGAGACATCTAGATTGAGATGGCAGAAGGAACTGTATCCAGAGATTCCTTTTTTCCTAAGTTGTATTAGGGGCTAAAAAGGAAAAACATCCCATATGTGGGTAGATGTCCTTCTGCAAAATGCTGCCACTGCACTTGTGGTGCAGCTCTGGTGGGTGTAGGCAGGGATAGACACAAAGGTAGTTTGAAGCAGCCCTAAATGTCCTGGGAAGGGGCAGCTGGGAAGGGTTTGCTCGTGCCTGTCAGCACCTGACGTGACCCAGACAGGACAGTGTGTCCCAGCTGCTGTCAAAGATAGAAGGGTGACCTCCTGGAAACCTGAGCCCCCCAAAGGCTGGGCTCCTGCTCCTGCTGTGCCAGGGATTCCTGGGAACTCTGCTCTCCCTCCCCACTCCAGCCCTGACAGCAGCAGTGCTGAGGGCGGGTCGCTCTCCCTGCTCTCACAGGGGGTGCTGAGGGTTTGGAGCAGCAGCTCGTGGAGCCTTCTGGGCTGGAGCATCTCTCCTCATCTCTGGGGACTCTGAGCCTGGAGCTGTTTCCTGAGCTGCTCAGCTGGCAGGGAGCCTCCTCCCACTTCCAAGGCAGAGCAATAGGCAAGCAGGGCAGGGCTTGGGCTGTTCTGGCTGAGGTCGGTGTGGCAGTGGAGGCTCCTGCACCACCAGAGGCAGGAGAAATTCTGGAAGTAGCTGTTGTGGGGGGAACACACAGGGTGTGTGCTAAAGGGCTTTCCCAAGGGAAAAGATTGTGTGGGAGTGGCTGGGAAGCTGCACTGAAAGCTCTCAACTGGTTTGACTGGGATCACTGTGCTCTGGTCTGTTGGAGATAAGGTGTTGGAACTGGGAGTACTGGAGAGAAGCAGAGCCCTAAGCATCAAAGCTGTGTGTGCTCAGTAACCCTGAGGGCAGGAGGAATAGTTTTCCCACATCACCCACATTTCCATCCTGGTGTCCAGCATCCTGTGTCCCAGCAGCTGCTCTGGGAGCTGTGCTGAGCTGCTCTCCCCACCCAGGAATCAGAGAACATCCAGTGCCGTGTGTGTAGGTTCTTGCTGAGGGTTTTGCCTCTCTCCCCTCCCTGAAGCACGCAGCTCTCTCCGAGTACCGCCCCATCCTCTCGGCAGCGCCTGCCCTCCAGCCCCGCACTTCCATAGCCGAGAAGAAGTTGATTCTCATCCCTGTCATCTTCATCTTCCTCCGCATCTGGAGCACCGTGCGCTTCATCCTCACCCTCTGCAACTCCCCTGCCGTGCAAAACTCGGTCCTGGTTGTCCTGCATGTAAGTGTTTGCCGGGAGGAGCTTTACAGATTAGATCTGGGAGGGGGATGAGGTTTCGGTGCTGTTGATGTCCCTTGTCCCGGCAGGATGCGATGGGCTCACCTGCTCCCCGCTGGCCGGCGCTGCTCGGGATGCTGAGCAGGAGCAGCGGGTCCAGCCAGGGCAGAGCCTGCAGCAGCAGCTCTTGCAGCAGCATCTAGTGGCTGCAGGGGAAAGCTGCACTGGGAGGAATGCACGGAGCCAGCTGTCCTTCCCAGGGCTCAGCCTGCTCCTGCCCTCCACCGGGCTGCAGCGCTGCCAGCCCACAGTGGCTCTGCTGGTGCTTTTTCTATTAAAAACCCCTTATTTTTCTGAACTTATTTTTCTGAATTTTTCTCATGGGGGTGAAGTTGCGCAGCTGGTCTGACACGGTGTTTGCTCTTCTCTGGGTGGTGTCTGTAGCAGCAGCTCTGGTTAATTCCTTTCTTGCCCTTGCAGGGAATTGGCAACACGTTCCAAGGAGGTGCCAACTGCATCATGTTTGTGCTGTGTACTCGGGTGGTCCGGACTCGGCTGCTCTCCTTCCTTTGCTGCTGCAAATACGAGGAGTTGGACTGGCCTGTGCAAAGATCCAGCAGCTCCTGGCAGCGCCCAGAGCCCCACAAGGACAAGGAGGTGCCAGGCCCTGAGCAGACAAAGGCCCTGCTTTCCAGCACCTGAGCTGCCTCCATCTCTGTGTGGATTCCTTCCTTCATGGTAAAGCATCCAGGGGGAGCCTTTCCTCCTGCCCTGCCCATGCACGGCCTGAGGGGTGGGAACAGCTGGCAGCAGCTGGCAGGGGGTGGTGCTGCTGCTGCTGCTGCTGGGGGGGCTCCCTGTCTGGCTCTGCAGGTCCCCATCAGCTCCCAAACCATTTATAGAACTGCTGCACCCCCCTTGCCCTGAGCTGGGGCAGTGCCTGATACTTGAGCCTGTAAAAAGAGGAACCAGACTGCAGGGCTGTCTGGCCCTCAAGGACAGGACACCAGTGAAAAGTGAAAAAGAGGAATTAGTGGCTCTTTTTGGTGTGAAATACCATGTGCACACACATTTCTGCTCAGTTCAGATGTTCAGTGCCCCATGTTTTCCTCATGAGGGAATGCAATGACTGACTTCTGTCAGTCCCCATGAAAGGGAAATGGAGGGGAAGTGATTCACCCCAGCTTGCCTAGAAAGTCCCTCGGAGCAAAAATTTGACAGAAATTCTTCAGAGTGAGCACTGATGTCCTTGCATTGGTCTAGTTGTGTCAGCACCTCGTTTCTTTGTGCTTGACCTCATGAGTGACAGTTCATAATGATAATTCATAGGCCTGTCAAACTTGGCGTTAGTATATTTAAATCCTGTTGTAGACAGGCTGTGTAAACATGGGCAGGTGGAGTCCCCAAGAGCTCATGAGCCCATTTGATGGGGATGTGGAAGGGCTCTGCTCTTTGGCATCCCTGGGGCCTTTGAAAGGTGGATGGAAACATCTTATCTTTGTCACAGATAAATTCAAGAGGTTTTTTCTCCTTTCAGAAGGCTCTTTTAAACTTCTGCATGTTAAATAGCAACCTTGGTAGCTCAACCTCATGAGGCTTGGAAAGAGGAGCTGTGTTAAACTTCTTACAGAAAGGCAGGATAGTAATTTTTAAATTTTAAGAGACAGTATTATGCTGTGTTCTGGTTTCTGGTTGCAAACACCAGCTGTGGGCTGCAGCACCTGTGCTGGTACAAGGGGCAAGGCTGGGACACCTCTGACATCCTCCACAGGGAACCTCTTAGGAGTGCCTGTGGTCCCTAACACTGAAGTGGAGGGCAGCCTAAATATGAAGGGAGAAGGGAGAATAGGGAAGGAAACTCCTGGCTGCTCCTGGCTGAGGGGTGAGTGCAGGGCAGGGGCTCCAGCTGGCTGTGGAGATGTCTCTGACCTCTTCCCTGTCAGGCAGGGAGTGGGGAATTGTGTCTGGGCTGTTTCTGCAGCTGGCTGAGGTTGTGGGGCCAGGCTGAGCTGTGGGAATGGGTCCTGCTGCTGCTGCCAGGTGACAGAGCTGCAGCAAACCTGCTGTCCTGGCTCAGGGCAGAGCAGGGGCTGCAGGATGGATGGTGGGACAGCCCTGGGCTGTGACTGTGCTTCACTCTGTGCAGGTGCAGGATCATCCCAGAGCCCCCCAGAGGGAGCCACAGCCCCGGGAAAAGCGTCACTGGAGAGGCTGAGCAGATGGAAGAGGTCCCACTCCTCCTTGCACTCACACCCCAGAGGCTTTGGGGTCAGCTTTGCTCACGATCCTCTGGAAGACACTGTTTGACTGGACTTCAGATTTGTGGTTTCTCCCCTCCTTCCCCTCACCCTCCACTGTAAATCTTAAAAATGGTTTGGGGTTTTGCTTTTTCTGTCTGACAGGACAAATGTGTGGTGAATTCTGAGGTGAACAAGTATTGTGGTGACAGGAAAACTTCAGTAGCTGCTCCACAGGACTGTCCTGGGCAGGAATTTCAGTCCTGGTATGTGAGTCTTCCTGGGAACTCCAGGCTGGCTCCTGTTCTTCACTTGAACATGGACAATCGTGCACAAACAGCCGTGTTGGTTTGGTGCTGGTGATGGATGGCTGCTCTTTTTGGTTCACTCCTCCCCCTCGATGGTTAGGGGCCATCATCATCACCATCCTCCTCCTCAGGGGGTGTGCTGGCAGCGTGGGAGCTGCTCCTGAGGAGCTCTGAACTCTGCAGAGTCCCCTGGTGCTCAGGGGGGTCGGGGTGTCCCCCCAGCAGCCACACAGTGCCTGGCCATGCTCTGAGCTCCAGGTCCTGCTGTGAAGGCTGCAGTCTGTCCCTGCCTTGGGAGTGTTGGATCAGACCTGGCCAGGGGATGGGGCTTTGTTTTGCTATTTGGAGATAATGTTTTACCTCATTTACAGCTCCTCATTTGCCTGGTTTTTAACTATTTCTCCAACTTGTGCAAAATAAAGTTTTGTTTCTTTACCAGGACACTGCCCAGCATTGCCTTTGTGCAGTGAAAACAGGGTCTCATTTGCTTCTTGGTTCCAGCACCCCCTTTCCCCTTGCTGGGGAAATATCTGCCACATCTACCCCTTGCTAACCTCACTGGTCGCCTTTTATGCAGCTGCAGTGTTTGTTTATGACTTGTTTTCAGGCAAATCATTGATTTCTTCAATCCTTGCTTCACCCTGAGGCCCGAGGTCATGCTCAGGACTGCTCATGATACTGAGCCTTGACTGAACATGCAATTCCTTCCCAAAATGCAGGTGGAAAGGCTGCTGCAGTCACTCTCTTGGACACATCCCATGGGATGTCTCCTCATGGCAGGCATTGCAAAGGGGGAATGCAGCATGGCTGGCTGCCAGCTCCTAATCTAACCACTGCTTTTCTAGAGCTCATCACTGATGTTCTCCAGCAGATTTAATGTCCTGAAAACTAAGCTGCCCCTTTTAATTTATTATTTGTTCCCCCCAAAGGTATCAGGGTTTTGTAGGGTCCAGCTTTGAGCACAGGCAATTGGGCTGAGTGTAAATAACCATGTGGTGGGCAAGGGCAGAGGAGGGAGAGGATACAGAGCTGGGTTAATGCCTTCAGCAAACCCGCTCTGGGGTGAGGAGCAGATGTGAGGAGCTTCCTTCTGTGCTGTACCTGAAATGGAAAATGTGCTTGGAAAATGCCTGTAAAATTGGCTCTTTGCTTGCTCCTGGCTCTGGCCCTTGCCCAAGACCAGCAGGGACTCAGCTGCTGAAGATGTTCCACCCCTGCAATTGCTTTGAAAATCCAAGGAGAATTTCATTCACCACCTCCCTTCATCCATCTCTTCCAACATCATCCCAGTGCCAGTTACTACCTTAGGGATGTTGTTACCAGATTCCTGCTGTGTTTGGCAAGTATTCAAGCTGTTCTGCTGCCATAAGCAAATAGCTACTCTGATGAAGGATTTCTGATGAAAAACTGATGCTTTTTTCTTTGATTTCTGTGTGTTTCAAGATTATTTCTTCAAGTTCAGCAAAGGAATTTAAAGACCATGATAGAGAATTCTCCTTCCTTATAATTGCTGAGTATCAGAACAGCTGTCATTCCATCAAGAGCTCCCAGAAGAATGGCAGTGTCTTTAAAGAACAGGAATTCCATGACAAATTTGTCCCTTTTTTTGCAGTTTTCCCACCCCTGGGGTGGAATTTTCCCTCTTGGCTAAAGATCTGTGAAGGTGAGGACACCACCAGTTGCTGAGTGAGCTGTGACCTCATCAGCTGTGACACAGGAGGGTTCTTGAGTTGTGATCCACCATCAGAACAGTGTCCTTAAGGTTGTTCCCTTCTAACAAATGCAATAAAAGAGAAATGCCAAGAAGTCCTGGGATTAAATTGCACTGAAAGCAGCAGGCTCTGTTCCCTTCCCTTCCACCTGGAGGAAGGGAGGCTGCAGCCAGGCAGGGGACACGTGCAGGACACTGGAAAGGAGCTGTTGCTCAAGAGGATGCATTTTTTTTCAGCTGGCTGTTCAAGATAGATGGAGCAATAAACAGGAGGTTTGGTTTCTCTCCTCCTGCTGGGGATGACTGTGAACTTTGCATTTCTCTGCTAAACTCTGGGAATTGTAGTCGACTATTAACCAAGCCCTGGGCTGTTCAAAGCAATCTCATAATCCAGGGGGGGAGATACTAAGCCAGCAGCACATGGTGCACCTTGTGCATGCAGAGAGAAAGGAACCTCAAGTGCTTTGGTGGAAAATCTGTGTGGTGTCATAACTGCAGCTCTGGGAGGATGGACCTGTCCCTGGGAGCTGCAGAAGGGCCTGAGCAGGTTGGTCCCTGCAAGGTAGGACAGTGAGGGCACTTTGGGCTGAGGGCAGGCGCAGTCTGTGGCTGCAGGAGGGTTCCTGGGCATCCCTGGTGTTGCTGGGGCAGAGCAAACAGCCTCTGTTGCCAAGCCTGGTGCCACAGAATGCCCTGCTCTGCCTGAATTCTGCAGTTGCTGGGCAGCATCTCCAGCTCAGGGGGAAGGGGCAGCAGCTCTGCTCTCTGCACTCATCTCCTCCATGTCAATAAACCAGCTCATTTAGCAACTTCTGCAACCAGTCTGCCCCTTCTCGTTGGAGAGGAGCCAGTTTCCCCTGTCCCCAGGCAGCACCTCTGTTTGAGACAGATCTGGTGGAAGAACATCTGACCCAGCGGTGACACGGAATAGAAATCGAAGGCACAGGGGAGTCGTGCAGAGGAGGAGAATGATCAGACCACAAGGACTTGCTCCAGCTGGGAGAGCCTGTTGTTGATTGGATCTCTTTGGAAAAGCCACAGAACAGGATTTTTTGCGTGGGGCATTTCCATCCCCTGCCTTGGCTGTAAAAACCTGCCCTTGGCCTCTGGGCTTCAAACAGCACGATGGAGTTGAAAGGAAAGACCCGGGAGAGCTCTGACAGCAGTGAAGGTCCAAAGGGGGTGAGTATGTTGACTCTCTGCTTCCAACCTGAGCCTGCACAGACACAGAACAAGTTCTTTGAATTGCAGGGAAAGGAGAAGGCTGTGATCTTTGGGGCTGATTTATCCAGGGACATGTAAATTCTTGAGGCCAGTTTAGATCTGTCTGCAGCGTTGCACTGAATCTTGTGATGCTCTGTCTGCCCCTGACCTACCCTGGAACTTCTGTGTGACTTTCCCCTTCTGGGTGGGAGTTTTCTTTCCTATTGTCTCATCAGTTTGAGGCTGCAGATACTTCTGGACAGGGCTGCCTTTCACAGCAGTGTTTGTGGAGTCTTGCACAACGCACTGCTCGTGTGTGCCAGAGGTTTTCCTGAAAGTGCTGAATGTGGATAATGAGCACCAGTGGCTCTTTGCAGCTTCTGGGATTTGGTTAATGAGCACAAGGCAGCTGCTTTTCATCACCAATGTGAGAATGTCAGCAGTCTACTCCTAGACAACAGAGCTGGAAGCCTCAGCTTCCTCCTGCTCCTTACTCTGAGCTCGGCTGGAATGTTGATCTCCTGCAATGCCTTAAACTCTGCAGTCCCTGGGGATGAGCTCCTGCAGGTCCTGGGCAATATAAAGAAGCACCCACAGATATTTGGCCAAATGTTCAGTCAGGGAAGGGGCAGATCCCTCATGTGGGACCTGAGCTGAGTGCTGGGACATAAAACCTTGCAGGCATCAAGGCCAGTGATGGTGACAGCAAATGAGATGGGTCTGAAAGGAAAATGACTGTATTGATGTAGGAGCAATGAGATGTGTTAGTGAGCTGTAAAAACTAACTGAACAAAACCCCAGCAAGGCAGCTCTGTCAACACAGCCCAGGGCTGGAGAGCAGCTGCATGTTGGGAAAAGAGAGTTGTTTGTAACCCTGAGGACTCTGTACCCACAAACAGTGTTTGATCCCACTCCAGATGGCACTTTCACTCTCCTGATGAACTGCAAAGTGCAGCTCTTGTACCCCACAACCAAACCCTCACCGAGCTATTTAGATAAGTTCTAATTGGCTTCAGTGACAATCAATTAGATCCATAAAAACCCTGGTCCCATAATGTGGGAGGCAGAAAAAATTAACAGGAAAGGGATTTTGCCACTTGATGTGAAATCACGTCTTTTTAAAGCTTTCCTGTGTTGCTTCACTCTCCAATTTGCATGTTGGAAAGAGAATAATTGCATACAACCTTTTTCCCTGTGGGGTGGTATTTTAAGAATGATAACTTAAAAAAAAAATTAATCATTCAAATGATTCATCAATACCAGCAAAGCACAGAGTGAATTACTGTAATGACGATGTGCAAATCAAGCAGAACAAAACGAGCTGTAATGAAAACAGCCCACTGGGCTTTTATGTGCAGTAAAATGAAGGGAAAACCACAGAAAGAGAGGCTTGGGGTATTTCTTTATTGTTCCTGAGTGTCATCACGAGCCAAACCTGCTTCTGAGGTGGTGTTGGTGTGTTTTCTTTGCCCTCTACAGAGAATGACGATCCCCCTGGCCCTGGTGGCGCTGATCTCTGCCTTTGGATCTTCCTTCCAGTACGGCTACAACGTGTCTGTCATCAACTCTCCAGCCCCGGTAGGATGGGCTGGGTGTGCAGTGGCCCGAGCCTTGGGAGTGGGTTTACAGACACTTCACAATAGGTTTACAAACACCTCGGAGTGGGTTTACAAAAACTTAGGAGTGGGTTTACAAACAGAACAAGTTTAGCAGTTCCTTAGGGGTGTTTGTGGGCAGGTGCTTGTGCTGTCTCTGTGCCCAGCAGAGACGAGCTCTGAGAAGCTTCTCCCCCTCTGGAAAACAGGCACATCCCCTAGATCAGGATTATTTGCGGTAGCAGTTACCTGGTCCAGGCTCCTCCATCCCTCTCTTGCATTCATTCCCCCACTCCCCCATCCTGGATTTTTATCACTGGGTTAAAGCTTTATGGCATTTGTTGTTAATGAGCTTTTACAGCATGAACACTGCTCTTCCTGTGCTAAACGTGCTTTGTGTTTCCTTCCAGTACATGCAGGACTTCTACAATCAGACCCACTGGGACAGGACTGGAGTGCCTATGAGCAGTGGCTTCCAGACACTGCTGTGGTCTCTGACAGTGTCCATGTTCCCTCTGGGTGGCTTTTTTGGGTCCCTGATGGTGTGGCCTCTGGTCAACAACTGTGGCCGGTGCGTGACAGGCGAACCAGGGTCCTTCCCCAGCTGGTCCCACTTGTCCCACGGGTCACCCCAGCCTGGCCAGCCCAGCAGGAGGAGGAATTGCCCACACACACCTTGACAGGAAAGCCCGTGGGAGGAGGATTTGTTGCTGGGCTCAGCAACACGTGTTGCATCCTGAAGGATGTGTGAAGGAATTTATGTGTTTTCAGGGTGGCCAAGGCCAGGCTGTGGGCTGGGCACTGAGCCAGGCAGGGAGCAGTGATGACAGGGCAGGGCTGGGATCTGAGATCAGCCCCAGCTCCTGCTGCTCAGGCTCCCTGGGAAACTTCAGTTCTCTCTGGAAGCCTTCATTCCCTGCAGGGAAAATGGGACAGCTGGCATGTCCTCTTTGAGGGGTCTTTGGGATGGGGACTCGCTGGGGTTTGGACAGTGTCCCACAGAGGGGATCCACCTGCAAGGGGGCCTTAGGAAAACCAAACCAAATTCTCCTTTCCTGTCACTTTGCAGAAAGGGCACTTTGCTGATAAATAACCTCTTCTCCATCGCTGCTGCAATCCTCATGGGAACCTCAGAGATAGCAAAAACCTTTGAAGTAATCATCCTTTCCCGTGCTATCATGGGAATATATGCTGGTAAGTGGATGGTAAAGGGAGAGCAGTAAATATTTCCGTGGCTCTGTAAAGGTGTTTTATTCTCTCAACAGATGCTCTCACAGGGAGCACACTTTAGCATCTGCATGACAGTGCTGTGCTTTAGCTCTGGTCATCTGCATGTTGCAGAAGGACTAAAGATCTCTTGGAGATAATGGCCCTGAGGCTGGAATTTAAGGTGTCTGGAGGAGCTGTGTGCCTGCAGATGAGCCTGTCCTCTGCAATAATGCCATAAACATCTGCTAGGCACTGCAGGAAAGCTGCTGCTGATAATCTGTTTTCCCAGACAGCTTAAAGCAGGTAGCCTATTTTTTTTCCTTTTTAACATAATCAGAATAATCCATCAAAGTCACTGGAGTCAGTGCCAGATCTAATAATCCAGTCCTGGAACTGACTGTTCTTCCTGCAGCAGAAAAGAATTGTTAAAAGCGAGAGCAAAGGGCTCAGAGAGACTGGATTTACTGCAAAGGTAGTGGGAAGCCAAGGATATAAGTGTGTTGCTGGTGTAAGTGGCTTTATTAGAGCTGCAGTAACAGGGAACAAACAGCACCCCAGCATTCTGAGCTCCCCATGCAGTGCTGGGCAGAGCCAGCTCTGTGAGGGTCCTACAGGTATTTAGGCTCAATTAATTGGCTTTGGGCTGGCACGACTCACGTGCTCCAGGATTTATTAGTGAGTTGGGATATCCTGGAAAGATAAATTTCCTGCCTTAGCTGAGCGGTAATTGCTGCATGTTACAGATCAAGTTGCTTTCCTAGAGCAGTTTCTTGTTTTCCAGTTTATCTACTCCAGTGGTTTTATCTTGGCTTTTGCCTCTCCTAAACCTGGCAGCTGCTCTTAGCACTGGAGCTTGGAATAAATGCTAAGGGGCCTGTTAAGTGTGGTCCCTCTTTCCAGTTATTTATAACCCACACAAGAATGTGGACTGGCTGCCCTGACTTGTCCTTTGCAGCTTGACCTCCCTAGAACTGTAGATGTTGTTCTTGGGGAGGGGGAAGCTGCTTTTGGTCCAGCCAGGCTGCCTTGGAATCCAGGAGGATCCAAGTGTCACCCTCCTGCACTGGTGGCACTGGTTTCCATGCCCTTTATCAGCTTGGTGACCTTTGTAACCCCACGCCCCTGAGGCCCAGGAACTCTAGAAATGTCACACAAGAGTCTCATGTGGTCATTTGACTCCAGGAGTTTGGGGTTTGCATGCCAGGGCTTACAGCATGAGCAGGGAGCTGGCAGCTCACTGGGGTCACTGGGGGCAGCCTCTAATGGTCCTCAAAATAACCCACGTCCTTATTGGATTAGAAATCCCTGTTCCAGCATTGCACCTGCAAGACATCTCAGAGCAGCAAAGCATCACTGAGCAGCGAATTTTGAAAAGCTGACATGAAATCCTTTCCTTCCACCCTCACATCAGCTTTTCTGGACACTGATTTCTCATCCTGTTTCAGGGGAAGTGAAAGTTGCTCCCTTACACAGTTTTCCTTTGTGTGCCATGTGCTGAGGTACCTGGCAGACCCTGCTGGGAGAAAAGCTGTTTTTAGGAAGATGAACACTGAGAGCCCCTGAATCACCTGCTGGCTCTGTAGGCAAGTCAGGCTGCTGCTCACCCTCTGACTCCTCAAGTGCTTTGCTGCTGAGCAGTTAATGATGTGGGCACGCAAAGCACAGGGAGATGGGCAGGTTGCACTCCAAGGCCAGAGCTTTGGAGGGCACTGATGCAGGGGTGGATTCTGTACCTCTCCATGTACTGAGGGACCCAAAGTTTTTTGTCCCATCTTCCACTGAGAGTGAGGAAAACAAGCACAACCTGTTCAGTGGCCAGAAGGTGACACTGCATGTTCAGCTGGAGCAGAAAGGTTTGAGTGAGAAGCTTCTACATGTACTGTGGTTCCTCACAGGTCCCTTTTGTCCCCCGTGGGAAATCTTGCTGGAGATTGTGAGTGTGCAGCTGCATGTCTAACACTGTTCTCTGACTGCCAGGTCTGGCTTCCAATGTGGTTCCCATGTTCCTTGGAGAAATGTCCCCCAAAAATCTGAGAGGTGCTATTGGGATCATCCCGCAGCTCTTCATCACCCTTGGGATCCTCGTAGCCCAGATCCTTGGTCTCAACAGCATCCTTGGGAATGCCAAAGGTAAAGCCCTGCCTGGGGACTTTGCTGTGGCTCCATGGGGAAGGTTTCTCAGTTCTCTCCTCTCCCTGCTGCAGGCTGGCCTGTGCTGCTGGGCCTCACGGGCATCCCATCCCTAATTCAGCTCCTGACACTGCCCTTTTTCCCTGAGAGTCCCAGATACCTGCTGATCCAAAAGGGCAACGAGGAGCAGGCACGACAAGGTACCCACTCATCCTTTGGTGGAAGGGGGGTGGAATGGGATGGATCTCACTGTGGGACGTGACTGACAGCAGTGTAAATTCTTCACTTCACTGAAGTGTTGCTGCAGGATGGAATTCCTGCCACACTGCTCCTTTCTTTGCACATGTGGATCCCCATCTCCAGAGCTGCCCAGGGGTACATGTTGTTCTGTCTTGATTTGGAGCAGGAGAGCTCCCTGTAAAACTCACCTTCCTCTCCCAACTAGCCCTGCAGAGGCTGAGAGGCTGGGAAGACGTGGATGACGAGATAGAAGAAATGTTCCAAGAGGACCAGTCAGAAAAGGAAGAAGGGCAGTTCTCTGTGCTCAGCCTGTGCACCTTCAGAGGCCTGAGGTGGCAGCTCATCTCCATCATTGTCATGATGATGGGCCAGCAGCTCTCCGGGGTTAATGCGGTGAGTGGGAAAGGCAGGGGGGCAGGAAGGAAGGGAAGGACTTCAGAGTGGATGATGTGGGGCAGTGCTGGCCCAGGACACAAATCCTGGGACACAGGAGATAACCCTGGGACACAGAACACAAACCCTGGGGCACAGGAGCAGCCCTTCAGCCAGGACACAGGTTCATGTTGTGATGGGGTGACTGTGGCCAGTCCCAAACCCAGTAGAGACATGCAGGGTCAGGGTCACATACAGGTACAGGACCAAACTGTCCTGTGGAGGATAATTTGGATGTTTTTAGAGTCAGGTGCTTGTGCCTGGATCCAAACAACGACATCTCCAGAAATTAAATAATTCAGGATGTCAAGCAGCCAGAATGGGATTCCCATGTTCCCCCTTTGGCCAGACACAGGCACAGCTGTGGTTTTGCTGCAGGTGTTCTACTATGCAGACAGAATCTTCGAGTCAGCAGGTGTGGACAGCAGCAGCATCCAGTACGTCACCGTGTCCATCGGGGCCATCAACGTCGTCATGACTTTGCTTGCTGTGAGTTTCTCTTGGGGCTCTCTGTGTTCCCACGTGTCCACTCTCCCCTGTCTATCTCTGTTTAATTTATGTTCATAAAATCACAGAATGATCTGGGTTGGGGTGGACTTTCAGTATCATCTTGTTCCAATCCCCTGCCATGGGCAGGGACATTTCCCCACTGGAATGTTCATTACACTCAGTGTGAGATGCTTTGCTGGTACGTGCCCTGTGGTTCCCATGGCTGGAGGCACCTGGAATGCCTGCTGAGCCCCAGGTGGGTGGTCCCTCACCCTCTCCTGTCTCTTCCAGGTTTTCATTGTGGAATCCCTGGGGAGGAGGATCCTTCTCCTGGCTGGCTTTGTGCTGTGCTGTGCCTCCTGTGCCCTGTTAACTCTGGCCCTCAACCTTCAGGTGTGTGCAAATGGCTCAGGTGATCCCACCCCTGCATTGCTGGACTTTCCAGGGACCAGGTCAGGGGTATATTCTGAAGTTGCTTCTACACCCTGGGGAAGAGGGGACAGTATGAAAGCTCTTCTGTACCTGTATATCTACCTAAAGGAAAAGTTGTGGTCCTGCTTGTCTGGAAACTCCTTCCAGTCTGTCATGTTCCTAATGCCTGTTGCATCCACTTGTTGGCTGTGACTTTGTGGCTGGTTGTGGCCATACCTGGCACTGGAGGGTGCCACTGGCCAAAGAATGCCTTCAGATCTTACCACAAAGAATACCTCGAGTGTGCTGGGGAAGTTCAGATGGGAAGCACATCTAACCTGTGTCTCAATCCTTCACAGCCTTCTGTGTCCTGGATGTCCTACCTCAGCATAGGGTGTGTCATTGTCTACATCATCGGCCATGCCCTGGGACCCAGTAAGTATGCACAGCCTGTCCAGCCTGCTCCACAAGCTTTGTAAAGCCAGGTGTTATGCTCAATTTCAACCCAAAACCTTTGTGGAGCCATCCATGGACACTGAATTTCATCTCTGTGTGGTCGTGCACTATGCAAATAATTTAATTGCCCTGGTTTTGTTTTGTTGGAGTTTCTTAATTTAATATTTGATTTATTGGGTGCTTCTAAACGCTGTTAGTTAGAAACCACTGCCTGCCACTGAAAGGAGCAGTGTGGTGAGGAATTCAGTGGGGGAATTGCCTTTGGGATTGCCCAGCTGGTCCTTGCAGGTCCCATTCCCGCTGTGATGATCACAGAGATGTTCCTGCAATCCTCCCGGCCCGCTGCCTTCATGGTGGGCGGCTCCGTGCACTGGCTCAGCAACTTCACCGTGGGGCTCGTGTTCCTCTACATGGAGGTGAGACACCACCACACCACAGGGCACCCCTTCACCTCCAGATTGGTCTCTCTGCCCTGCTGTGTTCCTGCAGAGAGGCTTTGCAATCCCAAGGGCTGTAGCTGCCCCTGTGGGTTCCCAGGACCTGCATGCAGGATTGTGTGTTAAGGGTGAGGAGCTGCTGTTAACCAGCATTTTCTTACCAGCCTCTTGCACAGGCTTTAAAAGAACATGGGTGCTTTGCCAGGTGAATCCTGAACTCAGGAGCTTGGAAAAGATGGCAAATTGCCTGTCCTGCCTGGGGGAGGGGGACAGGTGTGTGTCTCAGGGAGCCCATTTCAGCTTTGGTCTCTGGGTGCCCTGTTCAAATCACTCCCCAGCAGTGACCCATAAGCTGCAGCCTTTGGCCTGTGCAAAGGGAGCTGGGGAGTTTAGTCTGATTTAGTTTGATTCACCTTCCTTTTCCAGTAAACCCTTGGTGGTTTCCAGCAAACCCATGGAACCTAGAACCATCCCAGCTTCTGGTTGTTCAACTTAAAATATGTGCACACCACTGTGGCTGCATTTTTTACAGCCAGTTCAGGGTTCAGCATGTCCAAACCACATAACTGCCCACCTGGAAAGTTTCCCTGATCCCTGCTCTCTCCTGTCCTTGCCCTAGGCTGGGCTGGGGCCCTACAGCTTCCTCATCTTCTGTGCCATCTGCCTGGCCAGTGTGGTTTACATCTTCTTTATTGTTCCTGAGACCAAGAACAAAACCTTCATGGAGATCAACAGGATCATGGCCAAGAGGAACAAAGTGGAGATTCAGGAGAACAAAGAGGAGCTGAAGGATTTCTGCAGTGTCCCAGGAGGGCAGGCAGAGAGGAAAGGCCTCTCCAGCAGTAAGCTGTGAGCCAGCCCAGTGCCTGGCCTGGCAGGGACATTCTGCAGGATCTGTTCAGCAGGAAAACAAATACATGGATTCATCATTTGATACCGACCTGAGAATCACAATTGTTAAGGCTGGGAGAGACCTTTGGGTCCAGCCACAAACCCAACACTGCCAGCTCCACAACGTGGACAGTGTCCTCAGCCAGCTCAGTTCCTGTGACTGAGTAAGAGTGTCAGGAGGTGCTGAATGTCCCTGCTGTCCTGCCTGACACACCTGAGACACGAGCCAGCCCTCGGGCTGTGTTTGGTCCACCCTGTGCAAGGAGTCACCATATTCCTCAGAACAATTGTCACTGGTGTGTTTGAGGGTCCAGAACAGGGAAATTAAATTCCATTTGTTATATGAGGGAGCTGCCCTCTGCTTTGGAAAACACCCAGAACTGTTGAACAGCCTCACATGGATTTTGTGTTGCTGATAGAGAGTCCTTCACACGATTTACTTTAACCTTAGAAAAATAGTTTTATTCCTGCCCCTAAATTTGTAATACATGTGTTGAAAAAGAAGCTCTTTCCATGCTCTGTCTCTACATCCACTACAGAAGAGAAGGCAAAGGCCAAGGCACAAAGATTGCATCTGAGCTGCTTTCCTTCCCCTTTCCTATGTGATGTGTCTGCAGGGGAAGGGTGGGGAGTTGATGCGATGGAAGGAAAGACATGCAGGGAGGAGGGTGAGAACCTGGGGCTGGGTGAAGGATGGGAGAGAAATTTTATTGGAGAAAGTGGCTCCCTTGGCCAAGGAGAGCAGCTCTTTGGCATAAAGGAAGACCTATGTATGGGGATCCATAAGTCCTGTGAGGGATGTGACAACCCAAGGTGCTGGACTGTGCCAGGTTCTGCTGTTCTTTACCTCCATCCCCTCATGGAGGCTTTGGTGTCCTGGAAAAGCCCCCTGGAGCACAAGCAGTGCATAGTGAGCCTGTACAAAGCAGAAGGGAAACAAGCACATAATCTCTGCCTTTCTCAGTTTCCCCAGCAAGCAGCTCAGATGCTCCTGATGCCTTAAGAAGAAAAGCAGAGGCTGTGCTCACTGGCAGCTGGTGTCAGGCTCCAGGACCACCCCCCCCAGGAGGGTCATGGGGGTCTGTCCCCAGGCCACGACGTCCCCCTGCAGCTGCCCTGCCCTGCACAGGGCGAGCGCCCGAACCTCTGCAGGGCTCAGGACGTGGCTCCACAGGTTCACCCCACTCATCCACCCTGCAAACCCATTGGAGAACGTCCCAAGAAGAGTGTCCCTGTCCTTCCCCAGGACAAGCACCCCTCCAGCCTGGCTCACATACCCCTGCTGGATGCTGATTTCCTTGCCAGCTGCCCCGTTGAGCCACAGGTTTGCCACTCCTGAGTGGGAGTCCCATGCCAGGCAGTAGTGCAGCCAGTCCTGGGCCCTGGGCTGCAGGGGGAAGCTGATGGAGTGGCCTCCTACCCACAGCCCCACCTCGGTGCCCACTGTCACCAGCAGCTCCTTGTCCCTCTCCCGGGTGCAGTAGGACAGGATGGTCTGGCTCCCGGCGTGCTGGGCTTTGGCCCAGAAACACAAGGTGAAGGCTTGGAGAGACATCTCATGGAGGGGATGGACATCCACAAAGCTCTCAATGTTTGCCATGGGGAAGTAGAAAGCTGGAAAAGTGCTGGATTTAATACCTGAAAGACCCAAAAAGCCACTGGTTACATCTCCTGCTGTGCCTCTAAATAAGCCCACAGAACTGCTCTGAGCTGTCCTGAGCCACAATTACTGGTGTGTGTTGTGCCAACAGGGAAAGGGCTTGAAGTGATGAAAAGCTGAGCTCCCTCCCAACAACTGCTGGGGAAAATTGCTTTACTCCCCTCCTTCTTTCCCTTTTCTAATATTGCATAAAATATTAGATGATTATTTATCCTGGGGGAACTGTGAGCTAAAATTTTTCCCTACTTATAAAAATGTGCTCACGTGTTGCAGAGGGAAGCTGCAGGTGCTGTGGGTGTATCCAGATTGGGGCTGGCCACAACAATGCTTCAATTGAAGAACTCCCATCAGCAGGCCTAGATATGGGACAAAATTCTACCTGCCCATATCAGTACCCAACTTGTCACTGATTCAGGTCATCAGGGTCAGCAGGGCATGGGCTCTTCACCCTCCCAAGGCAGGCTGGACTCAAGAGCTGTGTGTTTCTTACCTGTGTGGCTCACTCCATTCAGCAGCTCTGTCCTCATGTCTTGGAGCTGCATCTGGATTTGATCCAGTCTGAGGGTGAGTTCTTCTGGATCACACTGTGCTAGAGGAATCAGAGAGCTGAACTCACAAAGGGCCAGGATCCACACAAGGCAGATTTTCTAGTTTGGGGAAAACCTTTGTTCTAAAAATGCAGCATCTCCCCTCTGTGTGGTGCCTGGCTGATCACCCACCTCACCCAGCAGTCACACCTGAGCTGAGGATCCTTGTGGTGCCATGGAGAACTTTGGAGCTCTGTGACAGTCAGAACTGCCTGACCACAGGGCTGGCACCCACCCCAGAGCCCCCCCTGCACCTTGGCATGGAAAGAAGAGGCACGTGGGGCATCTCCACTGCTGCTCCCAGAGAAGGTGACTCCAGCACATCTAACCCGGCAGCTTAACGCCCTCCAGGAAGGTTTCTTGCCCCTGCCCAGGTAAGGCCAAGCCCTGCCTGCTGCCCCCTTACCTTGGGGGGTTCTGGCTCTGAAGGAGGACTCCACCACCCTGCCGTGGAGGGGCTGGGCATGCCGGTAGTCATTGCGCAGGGTCCTGTTGTGCCAGTCCAGCAGGGTGCCCTCCAGCAGGCTGATCTGGCAGCAACACAGGCATCTTAGAGGGCAGTGGCAACAGCAGCTCTGCCTAAAAGTGCCCTGCAGATCCTGCAGCTCAGGGTTAAACCCCACAACTTGTTACAGAGCAATGCTCGGGGTCCCTTGCTGGGTATTAGCAAGGGAAAGGAAGGGAACACCACAGGCCCTTATCAGCTAATTCCTGATAAAGGTGTTTTGCCTGAAGGAGGTTTTGAACACCTGATGTTATGCATGCATGGAGATTTTGCTGTTATTCTGTAGCTTTCTCAAGTGCCTTCCAGCCTTCCCCCTGCCAGAAGGAGGATTTCTTTTACAAAGAGAACACACTGTGATCCTCCACTGCTGCAGTCTCAGTTTTATCTTGCTCCTCTCCTAGAAGAAAATGTTTCTGATGCTTCTTTATTATTTATAAACTTAAAAGCACTACTGGCAATGTAAGTCTAGACAAAAAACCCCCCTGAAATACCTTATAAAAATGTGCCAGCTATTCTGTAATTATTTTATTGTTATGAATGGATTTTTCAGGTATTCAGGGGGTTTTTGCCTTGTTGATTCCTCTGATCTTTTCCTTTTTATAGTGCTTGAGGGTGGCTGAGCTTAACAGAGCAGAGAGCTTTGCTATCAGTGACCACAACCTGCCCCTTGCTGTGATACAGCACCACAGTGTCATCACAGCCACCTGTAATTCCAGCTGCTTAGGAATATATCCTAAAAGCTCTGCATGAGAGATGCCCTGTTAGCTGCTCTGGTCCCAAAACCACTGGAGGACAGGAGCAGAAACTGGTGTGGAAAGGTGAAGCATGAAGGAAAGGGAAGGTGGTGCCAGCTGCCACTGACCTGTGTGTGTGACAGGACGATGGGAGAGTGAAAGATGGTCCAGATCACACTCTCGGAGCAGGGCGGGGTTGTCAGGGAGCCCTGGTACCTGTAGAAGTGTGAGAGGTTTTCTGGCAGCATAGCTTGGACATCCAGGGAGCTGAGCTTTGTTGATTGACCTCAAAAGGGAGCAGAGAGGCAACATCAGTGATCAGTGGGGAGCAAAGAGAGAGGTGGAAGTGCTTTGGTAGAACTGGAAGAGGATGGAGGGAAATGAAGAGCCCTTTCAGTGGATCTGGGGTTTGTCATTTGGAGGTATCTGAGGATGCTCAGCCGTGGAACTGCCAGAGAAAGGCATTCCCAGGTCTTACCTGCAAACCTGATCCTCGCCAGCTTGGAAATGAATTCACTGTAGTAGGTGTTCTCGAAGTGCCCATCCTAAACAGCACAGAAACTTGATCAAAAGCTCTGTGACCTCCCTGTCCTGCACTGCTAATCAGCTGGGGGGACTAATTGATGAACTGGGAGGTAAAGGGAACAAATACTATCCCAGATCTCCTGCTGGGCTGGGCAATGACCAGGTATGTACACAGAGGTCTCAGGTAGAACAGTGAACTGTAAAGGTCCTTTTAAACCTCTTTGACATCCACACAAAATCAAGTGTTCCCACTTGGCAAGCAGGACAAGGCCTTGATGCACAGCAGGGAAACCCCAGCTGTCACACCTGATATTCCTCTGCACTGCTTATGGCACAGCCCCCTAAACAGGGGGCAAACACCACCCCTTAGGAGAGGTGCCCAAACCTGGCACAGGCTGCTTGTGTCTGGGCTGAGGTTTGAGCACAGACAGAGGTCTCTGGGCATCAAACCTACCTCATAGAGGAAGGCCAGCACAGCCAGCCCGTTGGGTTTGTCTTTGGCTTCTTCAAAGCTCAAGTAGTCAGCAGAGTTGTAATGGACAATGTGCAGCTGTCAGGAGATGAGACAGGGTCATTTAGCAACAAGGGATGAATGCTCTGTGGGCTGCACCATCCAATCCCCAGCTGGTAGGGCTCCTGCAGCCCCCCCTGCAGCCCCCCCTGCTCACGTACCTCTGCAAAGTACCTCATCCCATCTATGGTGTGCTCAGAGCCACTGGTCTCCAGGTCCAGGCCCCCCCAGTGCAGGTGCATCTGCACAGCCGTGTAGAGGCCTGGGAGCCCTCGGGAGATGTTCATGGTGGGTGGCAGATCGATCTGAACTGAAAAGAACCCAGGATTGGAGAGAGCAATGGGTGCAGCCAGCCCATTCCCACAGTGCCTGGGGCTTCCTGCAGTCCCACCCTGTGAAAGGGGCAGGCACAGTCCTGGTCAGGGAACTGACTCCAGTTTGGAAGGGAAAGCACTGAGCTTAAAGCTGGGTGTGCCTAAAATCCCTCCTGAGCTCAGGGTTGTGCCCACACAGCCCACACTGGCTCTTCTTCCATCCCAGCACCTCTGGCTTTGCCTTCAGGCTCTAATCAAAGTGCTTTAGTGACCAGCTCTGGCACAGCACAGCACAGCACTCCCTGCAGGGCTCTGCACAGGTTTGGTAACTAATTCCTTTCCAAGGAGGAAAAGGGGAATAGAAATCCACAAAGTGATTGGCCTCATCTAACCTGTTGTCATGATCTCCAGTATTCTGGGCTGTGCGTTTTCTAGGAACAGGAATGCTGGGAGAGCCCTGTACATTTGAAAAGCCTGCTTTATTTCTTGAAGGATTTGCAGACAAAAATCTCTTTCCTTCTCCTTGCCAAGGAGCATTCACAGCCATTTGTCTTCCTGCTAATTCACTGCCACAGATCATACCTTATGTTAATAAATATGCCAGATCTATGAGTGAAAAAGGAGAATTGCCTCAGCCCACAGTGTGTTATAAAAACTAGCAAGTATCCTTGCAAAATGCAGCACACCATGTTATCCCTTAGTCATAGTTTGGGTTTCTGAGAAGTTTCTTTTGTTTGTGAACTGTTTACAGAAAAATGAGATGAAAACATGTTTTCTTGTAATATCCCAAAGGATCTAGAGTGGGCAAATTCTCTCTTTTTCATAAGATCCCTGCTGCCTGCCTTCCATAATTAGGGTTATTTACCTTGAGTACCTCACTATGATTTCTACTTTCTTCAAGACACAGCCAGGAAATTGTGTTCTGAGTTTGTAACAAGCTGAAGGCTTCTCTAAGGTATTCCAAGCAAATACTTGCTGGAGACATGAGGGCAGGTGATAGCCTGGTTTGCCTCTACTTCCCCCCAGTGTGGAGTGTGAGTGGAAAGTACAACTGCTCTGAGCTACAAGTGCCTTACTCAGGCTTTGCTCTGGCTTTGCCAGGCAGGGGCAGATCAGCTGGGGTGACACAGTGGGAATTGAGTGCAGCTGAGCCTTCCTGCAGCATTCCTGCCCTGCAGTTTGGCCTCTGTCCATCCCTGCCCTGCAGGGACAGCACACACAGCCTCACACAATGCAGGGCACGCCTGAGGTCCCAGCTGTGAGAGAAATCTGCTGCTGAGGAGGATGCACACACCCTGCAGGGATGACATTTTAATTCTCCAGAGCTTGTCCTTGCTGCCTGCTAGAGGAGCAGTCGTCTTTAAAACAAAGAGAAAGGTCCCAATGCCAAAGGTTTCCTTAAGCCAAGGTTCTCCGTGTGAGTGTGTCTGCACCCACAAAGGCTTTGCCTGGTGGGATTGCAATAGGATTTGCTTTCTTAGACATTTGGGCTTTGGCTCCTGAGAGCCTGTAAGGAGTGTCCTGCTCGTAAATCCATCTCCTGTCCCTCTCAGATGTGCTGAGTGTTCCCCCTGAGGTTCTGCTGCCCTGTCCCATCTCACTGAAGCCAGTAGAAAACCCCAGCCTGACTCAGGAGCTGTGAATAGGGGCAGTTTGTCTTTGTGCTTTAGGAAACTGCCCTGCATCAGAAAATCATTGTTGGGAAGTTAACAAAAGAACAGGCAAATACACAGGAGCAACCAGAAAAGCTAAACCTGCAAGAATTACTCTCTAGGCAGGCAGGGCAGCAGTGCTGACTGAGCTCGGGGCTGAACGCTGAGCCTGGGGGGAGACAAACAGGAATTCCAATTTCCAGAGAGCCAACCTTCCTCTGAAGGCAGTTTGTCTCTCATCACTTCAGTCCCTTGCTCTCACACTGTGTTTCTCTCTCTTTCTCTCTGTTACAGAGGGAGAAGGGGCTGTCGGGCAGGATTAAAGAGCTGAGTTTCATGTTCCAAACACCTTCCCAAAAACACTCTTTCTCTCCCCACTGCAGCCATGAGAAAATCCTCTCATTGCTCATCTGTAGTCTGACAGCATTACCCCAACAGTGCCAGCTGATGAATTATTTAGACAATGAATTACAGATTGCAGCAGGGCAATCTGGGATCTCCTAAATTACAAGCCCTGCCCCAAAACTCTGTGGCCAAAGGCCAGGCTTTTAACCTCTGCTCTGCTTCTTTTCCCTTCCTGGGCCCCAAGACCCCAATCCTCTGGCTGTGAGGGGGATCCTCCTCTGGGTGGTACTGTCTGTGACCCACACCTAACCTAGGCTGGCATGCAAAGGGTCCCACTCCTGGCATTTCTCACTAATGCACAGGGCCAAAAGATGCATTTCTGGACTGCAGAGAGGAGTCACACCATGCCCCAAATGCCACACATTTCTGTGGTCCTCTTGTCCTGGAGCACATTAAAAGAAAGGGTCACTCTAGAATGTTCTGGCTGACTTTTCAGGTCTAACAGAGGAAATACCTTGCAGAAACCTGCCTGCCTTTTATTCATCTGGTTTGTATATGTATTTCTGGAGGCTCTTCCTATGTGACTGGGGGAAACTGCAAAACTAGGGGAGGGAATGAATTGAGATGGCAAAGGAAGGTGAGTTCAAAAAACAAAACAAAACAAAGGGCATTGTTTGTGAATAGCATTTCCATGGCTAAACGAAATAGTGTGTTCCTGCAGTGCCTGACACCCCCAGTCTTACCAGAGTGCCCATTGTTGGTCATCCTGAAATCCCCCTGCAAAGGCCCATCGTAGCCATTCAGCTCCAGCTGCAGCAGCAGGGGGTTGTACCTCACCCTTTTCCTCTGGATGTCAATGGGGGATTGCTGTTTGCCAGCACAGGCTGGAAAGTGCTGCCCCCAGTGCTCTTCATCCAGCTCTCCTTCTGCAGGGAGGGAAGCAAGGGGAGGTCACAGGGATGTGGTGAGAAGTGCTGGTAGGCAGGAGGCAGAGAGCTCCCCTCATTTGCCAGCAGGAAATGTCAATCTAATTATTAGAACACCAGGAGCTGCAGCTATAAAAGGTTGTTTTGCCTCCCCTAGAGTGAAAATGCACATTATTCTGTCTGCAGGACAACTGTGCTGCGAAGTCAGAAACCTGCATTGCAGCAACAGCTTCACGATGGCTGGAACCTCCACCAAAAGGGGGAAAGAGGAGCAGTGTTTACATGGAAATGGGGATTTCAGTGGGTCTCAGCTGCCAGAGGGGTGCAATTGGGTTCTCAGCCAGTGTGAGTGACCAGGACCAGGACAGGAGGCAGGAAGGCTCTACTCAGGGTCAGGAACTGGCAGCAATTTGCTATTTTCAACTCGGGAAAGGGCAATTGCCCTATTGCAACTAATCAACATACCCTTTGTTTCAGCTCGATCCCCAGCCCACTGAAGATCTTAAAAGGATTAACATTTACTTCGGTGAGCCCTGCAATCAACTCCCTGAAACAAGTGCAATTCAGGTAAAACTTCACAAAAAATATAAATACCCAGATAAGGGCTTTTTACTGCTCTGTGCTGCCTGGAATGTGACAATGAAATAAGTAGCAGGCAATATTTAAAGCTTTTCCTTCCAGGATCATCCAAAGGGCAGCTTTTCTTCTAACACAAGGAAAGATTTCCCCCATTGTTTGAACCTCGTTGTGCTGCCAACCCTGACAATGTGTCCTAACCACACAAAGGAGTAAAAAGGGGTGACATTGAAGAGAATCACTTCCAAGACGCAGAGGCATCAATAAAGCAGAATAAATTAGCAGCTCTGCGATCTTTCACCGAGGGAGAGTCAAGCTGAGTGTGGCCTCTGCAGCACAGAAGGGAGAGGAGCAGCAATCCCTGCCCAGGCAGGCTGGGTTCTCATTACCTTGGTATGTCCAGTGCAGGCTGTGGGAGCAGCCCGGGGGCAGCAGCAGCAGCAGGAGGGGCAGGAAGGCAGCTCCGAGCCACATCCTCCTGCTGGACCTGCTGGCACAGCCCAGGTGGGCACTGCTGGCACTAATGGCACAGCCCTGGGGGAGAGAAAACACTCCTTTACTCCAGGTCTGGCCCCTCCATCAACCCCCCTGCCCTTCTCCTCACCCATCCCAACCAGCAGCAGCAAACAATGCCACGGAGATCATATATTTGGACAGTCAGCTTTACTGACCCTCCTCACTAAGCCAGGACAGGTTTGCCCCGATGGCCAAAGCTGATCCCAGTCCTGTCTGACCCCAGCTCTGCCCACTTTCCCTGTGCTTTCATTCCTGATGAATAGGTTGAAAAGCTTCGTTGCAAATATCGGTAAAACAGTCCTTTGTAAGCAAAAATAGGCAGCCCAGACCTCAAACACTGTCCTGAGACAGACAACTGTTCCCTCTCACACACAGCAAAGAGCCCAGGCAGGCACTGAAGGGACTGGTTTTCAAAAGCCCAGAGCATTCACAAACTTATTAGAAATCAAAACTGTAAACACTGAGATCCTCTTGAGGCCAGGTTTAAAAGCACTCCACACCCCCCAGGCCTCAGAATCCAAAGCATTTTGCTTTCAACACCTTCTCTCATGGCTGCAAATCTAGTTTTGAATGGGAGGGATTTGCATCCTCTGAAAAATTCAGAGCTCTCAAAACCCATTTAGACTGTTGGAAGATACAGGCGTGGTACAAGAGACCAAAACCCTGATAGGTTTTTAAAAACATACAGGAATTCAAATAAAAACTAGCAGGGGACAGATGTCTAAATGCTCTGTACATCTTCAGGCAGGTGATTTCCTTAAAACTGTGTCCCAAGGAAACGATCCAGTAAAGAAGTCACTTGGCAGAGCAGGGAACAGATCACAGATCCTCTGCCTGCCCTTTTGTATCCTGTTACCAAGCAAATGCCATTCCCTTTGCAAAACCTTCTCTTCTCTCCAGGAAAGGCACCCAACTGAGAGCCCTTCCTGGCCAGCAGTGCCCCTCAGCCCATAAACCCTGGGGTTAGAACAAAGGGGGAGCAGAAATCTCCCCGGGAATGGCATTTTCTCCCCATACTGAGAAGAGCTGCAGCCTCCCCCAGAGCCAGCAGGGCTTGGCTGTGGTTTCGGGTGACAGGCAGCAATATCAGCCCTTTGGCAGGAAGGTCAGAGCGGTGCAACCTCAGCACTTCTCCTCACCTGTGCCAGGGCCTCACCACCCCCACAGCACCAGCCACCAGAGACCATTAAAGACCCAGGGGACCCTCCATCCGTCCCCCAGCAAGGAGCAGGGACCAACTGTGGAGAAAGAAGTGAATGGAGGGTAGTCCAAGCTCAGGGACACGAGTGCAATCCTCCACTCACCCCATCCCCACTGGTGCGCCATTCCTGGAGGAGTTCAAGGCCAGTTGGATGGGGCTCTGAGCAGCCTGGTCTAGTGGAAGGTGTCCCTGTCCCTGGCAGGGCTTGGAATGAGATGATCTTCAGGGTCCCCTTCCAGCCCAAACCCCCCTGTGATTCGATGAAGGCACTTCCTACCAGCAATTCCACAGGTGAACAGGTTACAGATTGCCTGGGAACTCAGATTGCCAGGATTAGGCTGGGCTGAAGAACAGAAGCAGGGTTTTTTTAATTCAAAATCTTATTCTTTGCAAGTGAATTGTTAATGTTAAAAGGCCTTTCCTGGTCTGCTGTTTTGGGCAGTGCATATTTAATCCTGGGGAACTGCTGTAATATTGAGTTGATTAACCAAATGTGGTTTTTTCCTGTTCTCCTCTGAAGAAGTCATTTATTCTGACAGTTGCACTGAACTGTGTAAGAACTAAACTAAGCAAACATGCCCCGCAATGCACTTCTTAATCCTTGTGTATCCAGTTGGGTAAATAGGCTTTGAAATTAGCTGAGGGAGGAATTCTGGGGGTTTACACCTCTTTACAATTCAGGATTCCACCCAGCAGCACAGGAGGGTGTGAAGAAGAGTCAAGCACAGGAGGTCACCCCTGCACTGAGACATCCCTGCTGTCACCTGCCTGTGTGTGCACCAGGACAGTGGGAATGTGCTTTATTGATCAGCCAGCCCAGCCTGAAAGGTTTTGAAATAAAGCCCATTTGGGAATGTACCAGTGCCAGGAAACTGGAGGTGACAGGGAATTCATTTTTAATGGGGCTTTTGCAACATTTGTGACATTTCACTTGTGCTCAGCACATCCAAAACCCACATCTCTGTTAGCCTGAGTTGCTTCCCCCAAATTAGAGGCTGCTCTGGAAGGCCAGGCTGGATGGGACCCTGAGAAACTGCTTGAGACAAACTGGTGGCTTCCAGGGCAAGACTGTAGGTCTGCCAGGACTCATCTCTGCCCCCACATTTAGCCAGTGAGCAAATCTAATGTTGTGTATCTCAGCCATGAATATTCCTGGCATGATTTCTTCCCAAAGGCAGGCTGCTTTCACACAGACTTCAGGCTCCCCCCTCCTGCCTTGACCACAGGAGGAAATAAGCCTTTTATCCCACATCATTGGCTTCCATGCACTTCACTTTTATCTCGCCAGTTTCCCCTGACTCTTTGCCATCTTTTAAATCCTCCTTCTCCCAGGCTATTCTCTCTGTCCTCGCTGACCCAAAGCTCAGCTCAATCTGACATTCTGAGGATTGGGAGCCACATTAAAACCCTGACGTGGCACTGAGGGAGCTGGCTCAAAACCTCAGTGCTCCTTTGACCCAGAACTTGAAAGGGTTAACTCCTCTCCCTCTGAATCAGCAGGAATTTGGTCAGGAGCTGCAGGAATAGCTGCATCACTGCCCAGTCCAGCAAACACTGGACCAGGAACAGGCTGTTTGATGAGACATGGACAGATTGCCTTCAATCAGGCTAGCAAGGCTTTCCTAAAACCTCCTCAAACAGAGCTCTTGTGCTGGATGAGTGAAAGTATCCAGAGCCTACACAAGTTTTATGAAAGCCCAAAATCAGCCAGTGCAGGCAGGCCCAGACCCATGAGTAAAGCTGGCAATAGCTGTGCAGATTGAAGCATGAGATCCTTTTATTCAACAATCCCTGTGATGTTTTTATGTCTTCCTTCCAAAACTGGCCCTCTTTTCTTTTAAATTTTGCCCATTTCCCCTCCCTCTTTTTGCCCCCTGGTTTTCAGGTACATACAGAGATCACAGAGGTAGAAAAGTGCTGGAATTCATTTCTCCAGTTCACACAATCCCTTTGGACCTCCTTCATCTTATAGAATATTTTGATGTGTTTGACTAAATTTAATCACAGAATCACAGAATGGTTTGGGTTGGAAGGGACCTTAAAGATCACCCAGTCCAACCCTCTGCCATGGGCAGGGTCACCTTCTTACCTTCTTCTGCTGTAAATTCAGACACACTTATTGATTCTCCTGAAGCTTTGTGGTAGAAATGGGCTTTGAGGCAGCCAGGGACAGACACCAGAGATTTACACCAGTGCTCCTAAAAGCAGGATTTGCCCATTTTAAAGCAGAGAGGTTCCCCCTGTGAATCCCATTTCACGCTCTAACAGATCTCACCATTAGCTACCTGCAGTTCATTGTCAACCTAAATTTTCTTTTGCTCAGTTTCAGCCAATTACTCTTAGTTATAGCTATAACCCTTGGATTATCTTCAAATAGTTTTCCCTCTTTAATGTTCACATCACTTCTGGGGTGGTTATCACCTCCCTGCACCGTGGGCACGAGCAGCCTTTCACTGCTGTCTCCCCAAGGTGGAGAAAAGGACAATGTGATGCTATAAAAAAGAAAGAACATGGTCAAATAATCCCTCTTCATTTCCATTTCCAGGAAATGTAATTGCAGTTCTTATAATGTCTCTGTAGGGCTGCTCTTTGGACTTGGCTGAAAGTGGCTTCACGTTCTGGATCTCTGCTTGAGGCTTTGAAAGGAACCAAAGCATGGAGGGAGGATTAGGAAGGGGGAGGTCAAAGCTCCCTCTGCCTTTAGTGTGAGGCAGACAGGGATGTGGCCTGACTGTGGGATGGAAGGAGAGCTGTAGAGAGGGGTCCTGGAGAAATGTTGCCCTCATTGCAGGGCTCTGTGCTGGGCTCTGGATGGTGCTGGGATAGAGAAGGAATAAGTGAGTGACAAAGCAACTTGTCAACATGTACAAAGACCTGTTCACCTTCTCAGACACTGCTCTCAGTGCTTTATACATATCTGCATCTCCTCCCATTAAATACTCCTTTTGCCCCTCACCTCCCAGTGTAATGACAGGCAGAGGAACCACAATTGCTGCTCAGTCTCTCTGAAAACCAACATGAGCAGGGCACAAACAGAGGAGAAGACCCCAAGCCCCTTGACAAACCAACCCTGTGCACAGACCAAGGCAAGGCTCTGGAAATTGCTGCTGCCATTGCTGGGTAAGCACTTTCCCTTTCTGCTTTCAGCTGCATTGTGTGTTGAGCAGCTGTGACATCCAGTGGCCAAACACAATACCTTGGGTCTGGGACAGACCTCTTCATACATGGCAACAATAACAGAGCCCTTCCATGGCACTTTTCATCTTCAAAGAGCTGGATAAGCACGAATTCATTAACCCCTGCACAGCTCACAGGGCAGAGCCATGGAGTGATCCCAAAAGCACCCATGAGAGAGAGGGAGATGCCACTCTCCAAGCTCAGAATCAGATCTCAGGATCACAAAGGTGCAACTCATCCAGCACCTGCTGAAGAGGTGACCCCCAAGGGAAGGGTTGTGCTGGTTTTCCCAAGAGCAGGAAAATCCCTGGCAATGGAGCAGGGAAAGCTGTTTGAGGGGCCACAGCAGGGCCAGGGCTGCTTTGGAAGAGATGCTTTGTCAGAGGACTTTACTGGGAGATGTGGAAGGCAGCACAAGTGTGGATTTGGGTTAAGAAACTGGTGCAACCAAATAAATGTGATTGTAAGGAGATCCCAGCAGTCAGCTGGGACCTCTGTTGTGTCAGGTAAATTGGAAGACAGAGAAACCAAGAAAACAAATCAGTGGAAAGGAGGAGCAGTGTCTCAGGCATGGAACAGGGAATTCCAGATTGCTGCTAGCAAACATCTGTGCCACAAAGGAAGAAAGAAAGGGACCAAGAGATGGGGTTTCACAGGCCCTTTTTACTGGGAGGAGCAGTGGGTGCAAGGTCTCTGAGGGGTTTAATGGTTGCATTTGGTGCATTGCAGACTTTGTTCAGCCCTGTGCCTGAGTGGATGGGCCAGTGGGTTTGCTGAGCTGCTCAGTCTGTGGAGTTTTCAGGGAGTGACAGAAATACCTTCATTCCATACCCCAGAGTGAGTAAGATCCCAGAAAACTCATCAAAGTTCCAGGCTAGGTGCAAGTTTGCCACCTTGAGCTTCCTTTCCAGCCCATGCAGAGACACAGCCTTGGTACAGATGCTGTGCTTTATATGGGCTATCTTTGATGTCAGTCCGGACGTGCCTGTTTCCTTTTGGTTATAAAAGCAGCCCTGAATGACTCAGAGATCCAAACTATGGGCAGATGGATCCAGTTTCAGGGCTCAAGGAACCAGTCCCTGCTTTCCTCAGGTCGTCAGTGCCCCAGGGTTTGCTGGCTCAGCCCTGCAGTGGTTTTTTCTGCAGGCAAGGTCCTTGCAGGGACATTCAGCAGGAGCAAAGTCCCTCCTCTCCCAGTAGCTCATCACCAGTGCACCCTGGCTGTGCAGGAGAGGGGGAAGATGACAGGAGCAAAAAGTGGTTCCCATGGGAATAAGGTCGATTTTTAAGGCAGGAAGACAACATGAAGGAGATTTAAATCCTCCTGTCTGTGTCATACCTGTTCTGTGGCAAGAGAATCCTGCTCGATAACTCCTGTGCTTTACATAAATATTTTCCACTCATTAAGAAAACAAATGAGTTGTTAGTGAGTTACTCATACTGGGTTTTTTCAGGTTTCCATTAAAAAAAGCCCTAAACCTTAAGTACCAAATATAATTTCCTAATGGTTAATCGATTCCAAGTGCACTTTCCCCTTTATAGCAGAATAAATCTCAAAGGGAGAGGGGAGGCCCTGGAAGAGGCAGTGCCAGACTTGCACACTGGCCTCTCTAGAGGAGATTATTTAATGGTTTCACCTCGGTTGGAACAAGCAGCTCTGGCCTTTGGATCCACAATTCTTGGCAATTAATAACCAGCTGGTTTCAGAGCTTTCAGTCTCACTTCGAATCACCATATCAGCTCATCAGCTGCTGGGAAATGTGTTCTTTGGTACCAGCACCCTGATTTGTGCATTGGTTCCCTTCCCCATCACCTGAAAACAGATGTCATGCTTGTATATGTGGGTTAGAAAATACAGTAGTTAAAGAATAGTATATATTTTTTCCTGTTTCAGCCATCTCACCTGCTCTTCTTTTATTGTTGTCATGGTTGTTGTGCAGTAATGTTCCATTTTAAATAAAATACACTCCAAATATTCTGCCCAGTGTCTGACACAGCCCTTGGAGGCTGAGGAGTGACCCACACTGCATGTTCCCAGCTGCACAACAGCCTGTGCCAGGGTGTCACTTCTCAAAAATGGACTGACCAGTCCACCTCTAAACCCCTGGGACAGCAGACTTAAGAGAACTGGTAGAAGTTAAAAGAAGGACATCAGGTTTGTCACCTACAGACATTTCACTATTCATGTGCCTAAAACCTGTGGCATTTCATCACAGGGTGAAGCTGCAAGACAAAGGCACAGCAGAAAAGGGGGATGAGCAGCAAGAGAGGAGGATGTAAAGTCAAAGGAAGTCTTGAATGCCTGGAAGAAAACATCTTAAACAGCCATTCAGCAATTTAAGAAACACCCAGCAAGTGCATTAGTCAGACTGTGCCATTACCTTTCCAGTGAATTCCTTAAAACGCCGGGATCTGCGGAGCCACTGAGGAGGAGAGATGGGAGTGACAGACCCGAGGGCTTCCCCTGGAGATCTCTGCTTGGCTGGGGTGGTGTGGGAAGCCTCAGTCCCTGGGATGCTTCTCAGCAGGCTCCTGGTCCAAAGCCCCACAGGCTGGCACTGGCAGGTGAGGGTGGTGCACCCACAGCCACCCAGCCACATGTTCTGCTCTGAGAGGCACTGGGGGAAAAGAGGAGTCCCTGCGTGTTCAGGAAGTGCTCTCAAGGTGCTACCAAAGCTCACACCCTGGAATGCCACCCTGCACTGCGGAGGGTTATTAAGCACATTAATGCACCAGCAAACAAGTCCTGATCTGTGGTGGTTCTGCTCCCTGCCTTGGCATCCTCAGCTGCTCCAACCAGTGGTTTCACACTCTGCAGGGCTCAGAAGGCTCCTGCCCAGCTGTTCTGAGCAGGGAAGGGCACGCCTGGCCCACTGAGCTGCTGTGCTCATTAGTGTGTCGCAAGCAATCAACAAACTTGGGTATGTCACACTCAGATTATTCTGTTTCCTATAAAGCACAAGGAATGACAAGGCCTTGCAGTGGAGGGGACTTTGATCGTGGGGGTTGCTCTCCATCTCTGCGTGGTGGATGCTGTAAGGCAGACCCAGGCCAGTGTTTCTCACTGTTAGGGTTCCTGCACTGGCTTTATGTTCCCCAAAACTCTCTTCCCATCAGCCATTCATCCTCCTTCCAAACCAGGAAAGAAATATTTTAAAGGAGTGCCCCGAGTATTTGATTAACTGGTAACAAGCTGGGATTCCCACAGAAACTGATGCTTCTGAGCTATCTCATTGCCTTAGGAATGCTCTTTTAAGGAAGAGAAAAGGAGAAATCAGGCAGGATACACAACTGAGCAGTGGCATTTTCAATATCAGCTCTGACTTTTATTTTAATACATATGGTACAGTGCAATTTAAAATCTGCTGATCCAGGAAAATATTGTACCAACCCCTGAATGGTGCCAGACTCTGCTCATGGATGCCTGACCAGTGGTGCCTCCAGCTCCTGCACCTCCAGCTGTGCCTCCCTCAGGGCTCAGGACCCAGTGGAGCAGACACAGCCCTTGGCACCCTGTCCATGGCCAGGATCGAGTCCTGCCTGCTGGGACGGGCCCATGGGAGGATGGGAATGTGGGTTCTCAGCTCACTGCTCACCCTCCCAGGGAGGAAAGTCGCTTTGTCCTGGTTTGGGGTCACAAGGAAAGGAAAGCCCAGATAAGGCACAAGTTCTAAACTCTTCCTCACAAGGTCTTCTACAGACAGATCTTTTCCACAGCCTTGGTTTGGCTGAACAGGAATAGGGACCTGCAAAAGGCTCAGTGCTCCAGGCCAGAGGGTTTGCTTTACACCCCACTTCTAATTATGACCTTTCATATTACATCTCCTATCCCCAAAGAGCACCCTCCTGTATTTCAGCATCAGCCTTTGCTCAGCTACTCCAGTGTTTCATTTCCCTCAGCCTTAGGCTTTCTTGTGCTCCATTTTCTTTAGCTCATTATGAGACCCGACACCTCGGTGTGATTTGCCTGCAAGGCAATCAAGGGACTTCTACCGAGTGCAAAGATGGTGAAGCATCTCTAATCCAGCAGAAAAACTCCAGTTTTATGATTTCCAGCATCTGGAGTGTGTTCTTGCAGGGCATGTTCCTGTCTCATGCCCTTACACCATGAAGGGTAAGGCTGCAGGATAAGACACAGAGACAAGGGGCATAGGGTGCAGTTTTGGGGAGGCTGGCACGGCAAAAGACCATCTACCTGTGACAGTTTAATCCCTTTTGCTGGCCCAAATTGCTTTATCTCAGCTGTGTGCAGGTCAGCAGCATTTCAGCCTGACCTGTGCAGCCTCTGAACATGCAGCAAAAGCACCAAGCCCAGCACAGAGTGTCGCTGTGGGCACAGGGGACACAAACACTGTCCCAAACCAGCTGAGCATCCACAGGGCTGGTCCTTGCTGAGCCCCCAGGGGTCACACAGGGGGCTGTGGGGCACATTGGCGTGCCCAGGGAAGGAGGTCATTCCAGCAGATTTCCTTTGCTTTTGATCAGACTCAAAGCCTGCCCCGAGGGGATGTTCTCAGGAAGTTAAGAAAAATGTGCCCAGGAGAAATAGAAATACCAGTCAGAGGCTGGCAGGGCGAGGCAGGGCTGGAGCAGCACAAACATCACCAACCCTGTGAGCAATCAAAGCAAAAATCCTTCCACCAGCCCAGGTTACCCCAGCCTGGCCTTGGGCACGTCCAGGGAGGGGCAGCCACAGCTCCTCTGCCCAACCTGGGCCAGGGCACCCTCACAGGGAAGAATTCATTCCTAATATTCAATCTGAACCTACTCTGAGGTCTTTCACACCCTCGGAGCCTCTAGAGCGCAATCCAGGCTTGATGGCAACAGGTTTTATGGTTTTTTCTTGCTGCTGAGGGAGGCACAGCCCCCCCCAGCCCCACACACCCCCCAGTCCAACACTCCGGCATTGGGAGGGGCTGGAGCCTTTCAGGAGCACAATTCACTGCGTTTTGGCAAAGTCTTTAATTCTGTGGCGGGTGCTGAGCTCCGTTCTGCTCTGCTGTGGGGGTTTTTGTAACAACAGAGTTCTCAAGCCTCAGACCCTCGCACAGATCCAGCCTCACTTGTCCCTTCCAACCCAAACCCTCCGTCATTCCCGGTCCCCCCCAATGGTTCCGTCCTCCCCTCCCC
>WBMV01004379.1:39563-63981 GCA_013396655.1 Campylorhamphus procurvoides | reverse complement strand
CCCCGGCTGTCCCCGTGGAGGCGCGGGCGGTGCAGGCCGCTGTGGGCGCGTTCCCGCAGCACAGGCGGGGGTGGCGTGGGGCCGGGGCGGCCTGGGCAGCGTGCTGGGCTGGGGGGGCGAAATCAGGGGTAGGAGGGTAAAGATGCGTGCGAAATCAGGGGAATATGATGGGTCGTGTGAGCCAAGGCGAGGACACAGTCGGGAGGTGTGGTGGGTCATAGGAGTCAAAGCTGGGCCAAAACCTGAGGGGTAGGATGGGTCAAGGCATCCTCATGGCAGAGTTTAACCTCTCTCTTAATCATTAACAATCGCCGCCGGATTGCCTGTGGTGATTCGGACCTTTCCCCTCTTTGGTGGATGTCCTTCAGCTCCCCATCTCAAATATTTAACGTTTGCTGTGGGCGCTCCAATCTGTGCCCGACCTCTCTTGGCGGGCGATGGGGTGCTGGTTATTTTGGGGGATCTGCAGCTGGCTGTGCACACCTGGGTGTTGGGGTGGAAGGGAACGGCCTGTTAACCCTCTCGCCTCGTGCAGGGCTGTCGGGAGGATCCTCGCCTGCCTCCGGTTCCGTTACTCGCCTGCTGAGTCACAGGGTAGGGCTGTGACTGCCGAGCCTGGCAGGAAGCAGCGAAGTTTGTCATCCAAACCCACAGGCTGAGGCAAGGCAGGTTCAGGCCTCCATCTTACTGAGCACCGAGAGAGAAAGTGGTTCGACGTGTCTGTGATTTGCTCCCTGCCAGGCATTGTGTAGAACCCGTTGTATCATGTTGCAGAGGTGAATTTAAACCTCGTGGAATGCAAAGGAGTAGGATTGGAAGGTGCACATTTGCCCAGTTTTTAGGAATGAATTTCATATGTTGGAATCTGACAGTAGAGTGAGGTCAAAGGTCCAGATGGGCAGTAAGGGTTGCAATGGTATGAGAGTTGTGGTCACGCAGGACCTTTAAATGTCAAGCAAAGCTGGTAACTGTGGCAGTTCTGTAATACGACACTCACTGGGGTGTTTCTTTCTATGGGCAATCTTTGGTGTTGCTTTTTAAATCTCCATTGGGATACTTGCTGTGCTCAGCCATAACCCTGTCTTGGCTTTACAGAAATTTGGCTGCAAGCTCACAGGGACAGTTTTTGGTGATAAAAGTTGGCTGTAGATAAAATCTTTGAAAATAATTTTCAATTGGAGTAGTCCCCTTGGATATGAGAGTACTGCATTCCCTGTGCAGAGCATCGAATCAGGTGGGGAGTAAGTGGTGATTTCTTGGAGTTGAGCTGATAGTGGAGGGAGTACTCAGAGCTGGGTTGTAACTTAGCCTTGAGGTAGGTACTGACACGTGGGAAGGCCAGGAAAGCTGGTGTGTGTGGTTTCTCCCCTGAAGGGAGACAGTGACCTTGTCAGCAGATTATGCTACAAAAAAAGCTTTAAGGCAATGTGTGCATTAAATAGCACTGTGGTATTTGTGTGTTGGGCTGATTCCATGGCTCAGGACAAAGGTCTGGAGCAGGCAGTGCTACTGGTGACCTCTCCTGCCTTCAGTCAGCGTTTCCAATAGTTAAACCTGTGCTCGGGCTGACCCTCGTGTTCTGGATGAGCTGCCTGAATTGACTGAGGCAGGGTACACATTGCTGAGCCTGTGGGGAGCTAAACAGCTTCAGTTTCACCCTGTAGCTCAGTGGGAAGGCTGTTCTTGAGCACAGGAGTGAGGGGGCTTGCAAAATGAGCCAGAGCAAAAGTGTGAAGAATTTCTGGACTGGTGCAGTGCTGTGAAATGCCTCTTTCTGCAGAAAAGGGAGGGACTTCTGAACAGGTCGTTTGTCAAGGATACTGAAGTATTGTCAGACCTGGCAGATACTCCCAGTGGAAGCTCTTGGAATGCATATTCTTGAAGTGCCTCCTCTGTGGAGGTCAGCAAACAGCCCTTGCATTGTGCTAGGACTTCCTGTGAGAACTGGCTGTGCTTTCAAAGAATAAGGCACCTAAAGCTTTGTGGCAAAGCCACAGATCTGCAAATGGAAGTGCCAGCCTAATAAACTCTCAAAGCCTTTTTGGGTAAAGGGGGATTCTTCCTGTTAGCCATTGCTCAGAGCACCTGCAAAGAGATAAGTGTTGGTGTGGGTGGGACTGATAACTGGAGAGTTGCAGGGATTTATTTCAAGCTTGTATATTCACTGATCAGGTTCAGTAGTGGCAACATAAAGGTCATGTTGAAGTAAGTTGTGTTCCTTCACAGATTAGTCATATCATCTGTCAGTGTGTGGGTCTAACTCCAGACAGGCACTCTGAAATGTTAGATCTTATACAAGCAGGGACAGGACAGCTGGAAGGGACACTTGAAAGCCAAGGGGCAAAGCAAATGGCTGCTCCTGCTTTTAGCATTGGGAGGGAGGAACTTGCTGGGGGGGAAGAACTGAGTGTAAGAAGTTACCCCCTCACACAGACAGACTCAGAACAAGCAGCAGCATTTCCAAGGTTGTGTTTTCTTAACTTCACAGTAACTGTGGAGAGAGTCATGACCATTTCTGTAAACAGGGTTGCCACCCACACTGGCTTGCCAAAAGACCAGATTCCAGATAGTTCTGCTTCTGAGGCTGAGCTTTCTTCTCTGCAGATGGACTGGATTTGGTGCCAGTCAGTGGCTTACAGGCATGTGTATGACTTGATTTTTAAAATGTAGCCAAGCTTACATAAGAGTTTTCTTATGTGTGTGGATGTGAGAAGGGGGAAAAGGAAATATTCAGAAGATTGTGGTGATTTTTCTTCCTTTCATGAAGAACACTATTCCTGTAAATCCTCAACGAGGTGTAACTATTAATGCAAGCTCTTAATTAGACCTGTGACTGTTTCTATTTTGACACAGGCTCTGTTTGGCTCTGAGCAGCTGCTGTGCATACTAAGAGGTGTTGCACTTCAACCTCTTATCAAAAAGAACTCTATCTGGTAGCAGACATTTCCTGTATTGGGATTGCGTGGCTGCTCTTACATGGGCAGAGATCTCTCTCTGGAAACAAGGCTTCTGCTTTTAGACTGTTCTTCCCATCTAGGCTGAGACTGTTTCCCAACATTTGACTCTCAAGTACATAAAGTTTTCCCTGTAGAAATAGTGTGAAGTAACATTTTTGAGCTGTTCTCTTGCCTTCAGGTGTTAGTGCAGGATCTAAAATTCAGGGTGATGTTTGCAGCAGTTGCTGCCTGCTGAGAGCAGTGCAAGGCCTGTGAGGTCCCTGGGCAGGGGGGCTGAGTGGGTTTCTGTGTCCCTGGCACTCCTGGGTTGTGTGGGGAGCACGAGGAGCCAGGGGGTGGCACCAGCAGGTAATGGTGGGAAGGGTGTGCCAGTGATGGGGCTTTGCCTGCTCTGCTCACCTGCAGGCTAAGGCTGCAATGTGATGGTGCAGAGCCTACCTGGGAGCCTGAGGACTCCTGGGGATTAGAAAGGGGACATATTTCAAAAGAATTACCCCTCTATTAGTGGACTCTTTTCTTCAGAACAATAAGGACACTGAGACCTGCCACTAGAAGAGCATGTATGATATTGTTAATTAGAGATTCCTTACAGAGAGGTGGTGAAGCTCCCATTTTCCATTCAGACAATCTCTCCAGGGAAGTTTGGTGCCAGGAACTTGCACTCACATCTTCTGCTCCTGCTGTTTTGTGCAGGGTCTCATGATACTGCAATGAGGTCACTTGGGAACATCAAAATACTGTCCCTTGGAAGGTTTTTTTCCTTATAAAGGTGATGAGACACTGACTCAGGTTTCCCAGAGAAGCTGTGGCTGCCCCATCCCTGGGTGTGTTCAATGCCAGGTTGGATGGGCTTGAAGCACCCTGGGCTAGTGGAAGGTGTCCCTGCCCATGGCAGGGGTGGAATGAGATGATCTGAAGGTAACTTCCAACCCATTCCATGAGTAATGCTCAAATCTTCTTTTCAGGTATTAAACATGTCCATCACCAAGATCCACGCCCGTGAAATCTTTGACTCTCGTGGGAATCCCACAGTTGAGGTCGACCTCTACACCCACAAAGGTGAGTCCTCAGCTGTAGGGGTTTATTCCTTTCTTCTATCTGATAGAACTGAAGAGGCAGTCAGAAGTACACGAACTATCTGGGTTTAGCCTTGAAATTGTGCTTACTCTTTCCTCCATACACAGAACTTGTTGGAACTTGCTGTGAGACTTGCAGGAAAAAGCACTGCCTCATTCTGTTGGGATGAGTTTGCTGAGCTCGAGTTGCTGGCCTGGACAGTGCAGGATTTTTGAAGTGTGCTGCTTCTTACAGTCTGAACTGTGCCAGTGCTGTTCCAAACCTGCCTTCCCCTGCCCCAAGCACAAACTGGAATAGCACTTGCAAACTCAGAGTTAAGGCCTTTGTTCCTGTCCTTGAGCAGCTGCTGATGGTCCCAGTTGTCAGTGCTGCCCAAACTCTGTGTGACTGCACTTTGTCTGGTGGTCACTTTCTGTAATGGAAGTCTGCAGAGTTCAGTTTGTGGTAATGATTTCTTCTCTGTGCAAGAACTCAGGCATGACTAAAGAACTTGCCTAATTGGGCTTTCACATATAAGATCTTATGTTTTTAATTATTGTAGGACTTTCCTTTGGTTTGTTAGTTGTTCATCCCACATCTGATAGGATCTGACAAAGGCATTGTGCAAACTCATACCCATGTGCTTTGGTGGAATGAGCAAACACAATGGCTGTAATACACTGACTAAAGAGCTGATCTTTCTGCCTCAAAAGATTAATGCAGTCACTTAATGAGACTGCCCCCACTAAGCTCTTTGATTTAGTGGGATAAGGGAAAGACTGGAGGCTGAAGCTGGCATCTTGAACCACGGGCAGAACAGACTCCAGTGTGCAGATTTGCTCCATGTTCAGCATCCTTGGCTGGAGGAATGGACTGTCTGGGTGGCTCTGCTGTTGTCAGAAGAGCCCAAAACTCACAGTAACAAACTCGGCCTCCTAATTGCCCCTTTTATTGAACATCTTAGAAGAATTTAAGAGCTTGCCTGCCAGACTGAGCTCAAAAGTAGATCCAGTGAATAAAGCTTGCTGTTGATCAGTATGGTGGAGACACTGATGAATTAGTGATGCTATAAAGGAGAAGACAACCCTTTTAGGATCACTGTATATGTGAGCAGAGATGGGGTTTAGAGACTTCCTCTCCTTCTCCATGGGTGAAAATAGGGGCAGGTTGGGAATGGTGTGTGGGTGTAGGAAATTTTGTGGGTTTGAACATGCCAAGACATTTAATTTTCCTGTTGTGACCAGGTCTGTTCAGAGCTGCTGTGCCCAGTGGTGCCTCAACTGGAATCTATGAAGCTCTGGAGCTCCGTGACAATGACAAGACACGCTACCTGGGCAAAGGTAAATCTGGCCTGGGGTACCCAGTGAGCCCTGTGGGAGTGGCTGTGGCACTGCCTGTGCTGCTGCTGGATTGTAGCAGAGGGCACAAGGGTCCTGCACTGCTGTCTGTGCTCTGTACAAGGCATGGCAAGTGAGCAGGGGCACTGGGGCTGAACAGTGAGGGGGCAGCTGTGAGCTGGGGCACAGGTAAAGCAGAGACTGCTGCGCTGGTTCTCTGGGAGTGATGTGGAGAGGGACTCTGCCTCCTGCAGTGCAGCTGCCTCGTGCTGGAGTCCCTGTACCTGCACAGGTGGGTCTGTGGGGCTCAGCAGGCCAGCCAGGTGACAATGTCTCTAGCACAGTGTGCCCAAATGTACTTTGTTATGCTGCTCCTCTTGCCCTGTGTGTTGGTGTGTCAGAGTACAGAGTGCATCAGCAGTGTGTCATAAGAGCATGTCCACTGCCTGCTCCAAAAGGGCTTGGTCATACTGCAGTTAGTCACAGGGTCTTTTCCTAGGCCACATTTTCAAAGAACCCTTAAATCTCTCAGCTCTGTCACTGTAGACTCCTGAGATCCCAGCATGTTAAATCCTGAACCTGGGGTTTTATGGCAGCTGTTGCCCACACTAATGTGTGGCTCTGCACTGGTAATCCTGGAGGATGCTTCTATTTCAGGGGGCACAACAGCTAAAGCCACTCTGACTTTTTGTCTGTCATTACAGGTAGCCAGGATACTTAAGTTGGTGTTAATGATGTAATGTTTTACTTGTCTGGGGACTGATGGTGTGTCCTTAAAGGAAATGAAACACAGCAGTCACCAGGCTGGCTTGGGAACAAGTATGGGTGAGAGTGAATAGCTGCAAACAAGATGCCATTACCTAATAAACATCCTAATAGTAGTTCTTATGTCTGTTCTGAGAGCTTGGACAGTCAGGCCTCCTTTATAACTTGCTGCTCTAAAAGCATTGGTGATGCCTTCCAAGTATAAGCAATCATCCTGACTTTTGGCTGGGAGAGAATTATTTTCAGACTGTTGCCAGTCAGGTGAAAGGAAGCTGAAATTTTATTTTTTTTTCCTATTGAGAGAGAGCAATTAAAGTGGATAAGTACTGAATTAACTTGGAGAGCCTTGTCTTAGAAGATTCATGGTTGTTAATACTTTCAACACAGAACAAACTCCTGTCTGACTGAACATCCCAAAAAGCTGAAGAGCTTATGCTGTTTACCCAGAGCACTTTTTCTTGAGAAGAGTAAATGTGTACTTACCTCACTGTGCTAAATGCATGTGTGTGCTTAGACCTGTTAAGTCTGATCCTACGGGCAGTTTTTAATGGCATTTAAGTAGACAGTAGTTAACAGGCTGTGGCAGCTGAAGGGCTTTGTCAGTGGGAAATTACAGGAGTTGTGAAAAACTAATCACCAAATGGGATGAGCTGCTCGTAGGCCCTTTGTAACATAAATCTACAGACAGACCATTTGAAACAGCAATTAACATGTTTTAGGGTGCAGTTAATTAGCATTCACTGTTCTGAAGCTTCGGTTTTTGGAAATCTTTATCAACACTGCACAGTAAAACACAGTGTGCTGAGGTAATGCTTTAGCACTGTTACAAAAGAATAGCAGGTGGTGAAATGCCTGAGCTGCTGCATACCTGACTTCTGGGGAAACCTTTCTCATGGATTCTGAGAGCTGATAGGAGCAGCCAGTCCTAAACCCAATCCTAAAACTGTTGTTCAGCCACTCTTGTGTCTGCAGGGGTGTTGGCAGAATCACACCCACCTGGGGGGAAAGCCCAAGTACAGCCCTGCACAGTTTCCTCTGCTCTTTGAACTTTTGTTTCTGTTCCACTGCTCGGTTTCAGACTCTTGCTGCCTGGTAGGTGTGTTGACCTGTTTGTGTCCTTTCTCTTGCATGCCCGTGGGGTTGGCTGTGAGTCCTCATCTCTGCCTTGATTCTGTTGTCCGTCTCGCCTCTGTCAGGTGTCTCCAGAGCTGTTAAGTATGTTAACGAGTTCCTGGGGACAGCCCTGTGCACACAGGTAATGGATGTGCTGCAGAGCAGCCTGGTCACTTGGAGGAACGTGTCCAGTGCATGGCCTTGCAGACTAACCTTGCAGCAGCCACTCCTAGGCAGTGTGTCCTTCATGTGCTTCCCACTCCTTCAGGATGACCTCTCTGTTCAGATTGGGCTGTGAGCTCCACTTGGATTGGGGCTGGAGTAGCATGAAGTGGTATTCCTGAGATGTTCCTGTTCCTGAGATCCCTACTAATCCCTGCATAACCTGTGTGGTTGACCAGTGTCTGATTTGCTTGTTCCTTCCAGGTGTCTCAAAAGCTGTTGAGCACGTCAATAAAACGATTGCACCTGCACTGATTAGCAAGGTAGGAGCAATCTGTCTTCTCTTAACCTCACCTCAAGCCAGCCAGTGGGCCAGCCCACCTCCTGAGGTGGCTGCAGGGACCGTGATGTGGGGGATATTAATGTCTTGGAGTGCATGTGAACAAACTGACTGCAACAATTGTTTTACTTAATTTACTTAATGAATGTGTATCTAACATAATCAAACCACCTCTGGCAGCCTGCTGTGGTGTTGTGCAGGAACATTAAGCCCCTGGGAGCTACTGTGGTGTGCAGTTGGGGTATGAACTGCTTAAAAGAGTGGCTGAAGGGTGAGGAGGGGCTGGGTTTTATCCAAGCTGGGCAGTTTGGAAGGGAATCTGAGGGGATCTGGAAAAGTCTGCCTGAGTGAGATTTGCTGTGTGCTTTGTGGGCACTGAGCCCTACCTGCAAAGGATGGTGCCAAACAGGTAATGTGTAAAGTGATTGCACATCCAGCTTGCCTGTCAGCCTTGGTCTGCTGCAAGTGGCCAAAGGTTCTGCTGTGTGATAGTGCCAAGAACTGGTGTATTCAGCTATTTGGTAGCTGCCCTTCAGGAGGTTTTGGTGCCTGCCAGGGACATAAATGCAGTATGGGGGGTAGGTGAGAGTTTGTGGACCTGTGTTTGGTGTCAAACAGTGTTCTGCTTGCTTCTCTCTGCAGAACATCAGCGTTGTGGAGCAAGAAAAGATTGACAAACTGATGCTGGAAATGGATGGGACAGACAATAAATGTAAGTGGGCTTTGTGTTGCCCTCAAGGCTGAAAAGATGATGAATTCTAGTTTACTGTACCACAAACAACTGGCAGTGTATGGTATGTGCTGTGCTCTGCCATAGCTTAACCATGGGGCTGGCATTGCTGAATCTCTTTATAAAGACATTTCCATGACCAATGTCTTCTCTTTCAGCCAAATTCGGTGCCAATGCCATCTTGGGTGTGTCTCTGGCTGTCTGCAAAGCTGGTGCTGCTGAGAAGGGTGTCCCCCTGTACCGTCACATTGCTGACCTTGCTGGCAACCCAGATGTCATTCTCCCAGTTCCAGTAAGTCTTGTGGTGGGGCTGAAGCTCCTTCCTGGTGCCTCCTGGGCTTGGATCAAGTGTTTTAGAGAATGTCTTAGTGTAAATGCTGTTCTCAAGTTACCCTGAAACATTCTAACCTGACTCTTTGGTTCCCCCAAGGCTTTCAACGTGATCAACGGTGGCTCCCACGCTGGCAATAAGCTGGCCATGCAGGAGTTCATGATCCTGCCCGTGGGTGCTGAGAGCTTCAAGGAGGCCATGCGCATCGGGGCTGAGGTCTACCACAACCTCAAGAATGTCATCAAGGAGAAGTATGGCAAGGATGCCACCAACGTGGGGGATGAGGGTGGCTTTGCCCCCAACATCCTGGAAAATAAAGAAGGTAAGAGTGACCTGAGTGCAGGAGGAGCTGTAACTGGGAGCTGGAGAATTAACACTGTGCCTACCCAATATCAATGACAAGCAGGATCAACAGGTTCAAAGGTGTAGAACTTGCTGCTGTTTCATTGCTCTGCCTGCTACCCTGACAGACATCCCAAGATGCTCTATTGATGTGGTCAGGTGTTCCCTTGGGCATCAGTCAGGCAGCTTGACAGGGTAATTTTAACTTCAGTGCCTCGTTAGTTCCATTCCTGTAGCAGCTTAAGGGAATCTTCTAGTTGCAGAGTGATATGGAAACATCTGTGCACTGCAGTTTTCCCAGAGTTAGTAGTCAGAGATTGGTAAAGTTGTTTTTCTGCTGACAAAGGAGGCAAACAGTTTGTACTCTGCCTGGTCATGTGTGGGAGTGCAGGAAGGCTTGCCTGGGAAATTGAGGCAGTTGCGGCTTTCAGGGCCAAACAATTCTGTCCAGGAACCTGTGGGAAAGGCATTTTTATCTTGTGGGAAGCAAAATACCTGTAACTACAAAAACTGTACCAGAGGAGCTGTTTTTCTGCCTCTCACAGAAAGGGAGCTGCTAATAAGGCAGTTGAATACTAAAACTCTTAAGTTGCTCGTTACTTTACATGTTAATTATGTTATTGTTGAGAGGGACTTCTGAACTGCAGTGCCTTTTCTGACACTGGAGATCCTGAGGCAGCACCAGGAATGGGGCCACTTCTGAGCCCAGTGTCACATGCAGCTTGGCTGGGTTTGTGCCCTCACAGACATCAGTGGGGATGACCTGGAGTGACTGTTACAGTCCAAGGCATTTCTGTTCTGGCAGCAGCTGCTTTTGCAGTTTGTGCTACATTAGCTTCTTAAAAAGCCCAACCAAGCCCACAAAAAACCCCAAACCAACAACAAATGAACACAGTTGATCCCAGCTTCCTACTGCAAATAGGAGAGTTTTACTGGTTGGACCTTGCTGAATTCCCTTGCTTGGAGCCTGCCAAACTGCAGCACAGTGGGTAGTATGCAGACACTTCTACTGAGTGGTTCTGTCCCCTCTTCTGCAGTTAAATGTGCAAAATGGAGAAGAGACAGATGCCAGGAGGAGTGTCCTGGGCATGGGCAGGGTTTGGATGCTCACCACTTCCACGGGCAGCACCTGACGTGGAGCTGAAAGGGATTAGAGTGCAGCCAGTGCTTGCTGCCCACATGCATAAAGCTGAAGGAGGATGTGGTATCATCTAGTATTAAGCTTTCTGGGCTGACATGTAGTCCTGCCTGAAGAGATTAGGAATCCCATAATGGTGTCTCAAGGGTATTACAAGCTAAAAGCAGTATTAAAGTAATATCTTGTTCCAGTCAGTTCAGAAGTGGGAGAGTTTAAGAACCTTTTCTGTGCAGCCTTTGGGCTTTCTGAAGTGGGTAATGGAGATTCTTTGCCAAGTGACTGTGCTGCTGTTGGGAAATGAGGAGCTTTTGGGCTAAGATGTTTGGCAGGAGCTGAGAGATCCCTCCCTGTGTTCCAGCTCTGGAGCTGCTGAAGACTGCCATTGGCAAGGCTGGCTACACTGACAAGGTGGTCATTGGCATGGATGTGGCTGCCTCAGAGTTCTTCCGGAATGGGAAGTATGACCTGGACTTCAAATCCCCTGATGACCCCAGCAGACACATCACTCCTGACCAGCTGGCTGACCTGTACAAGGGCTTTGTCAAGGGCTACCCCGGTGAGTTCTTCATTAGCAAGAAGCAGGGGGTAGGGGTTGGTTGCTGAAGGAAAGAACTGGGATGCAGCCTCTCTTACAGGAGGAATCGAGCTCTTCCCTTGGTCAGTCCCTTAGGGGTCTTAGGAATGTTCTTGAAAGTGGGTAATGCTTGGCTGCAGTGCTTTGGTACCACTGCATTTAAACAAGACCTTTCAGGCTGGCATTGTCTAAAAGCTGCTGTATCCCCTGCAGTGGTGTCCATTGAGGACCCCTTTGACCAGGATGACTGGGGGGCCTGGAAGAAGTTCACTGGCAGCGTTGGCATCCAGGTGGTTGGTGATGATCTGACTGTGACCAATCCCAAGCGCATTGCCAAGGCCGTGGAGGAGAAAGCCTGCAACTGCCTCCTGCTCAAGGTCAACCAGATCGGCTCTGTGACAGAGTCCCTGCAAGCGTAAGTTCTGCCCCCTTTTGGAACTGAGGGGGGTGAACATACAGGCCAGATCTAGGGGAACAAATCTGTTGATGGGGCATCTGTAAAGGGATAACAATTATTAACTAATATATTACTAACTGAGAGAGGATATTGGCAAGTAAACCTGGACCTCTGTGGTCTTGACGTCACCGGGACACATTGAACAACTTCCCAGAGTCTGAGCACATGTGACAGCAGCTCCTGTCACCGCCCTGTCGTGTGATCCCGGCCTGTGCCAGAGGGCAGTCCTGTCTTGCCAAAGCCAGGAATGCTGCCCCTTGGCAGTGTCAGCAGAGCAGAGGCTGCTGAGCCCACGGGCACGGTGGGAGCATCATCTCTTCCTCTCTTGCAGCTGCAAGCTCGCCCAGTCCAATGGCTGGGGGGTGATGGTGAGTCACCGCTCTGGAGAGACAGAAGACACCTTCATTGCTGACCTGGTCGTGGGTCTCTGCACTGGTCAGGTTGGTATCTGTACCTGCTGCAGCTTGGCTTTTTGCTTGGTGTGGTCATTGGTGATGGAGCCAGGGCCATGCTGCACTGCAGCTGGGGGGGCTCTGCCTTCAGCTGTGCACATTTGCTGTGCCAGTGCACAGGGAGCTGATTTGACTCACAGGAGTGTGACAGAACATGTTATCTTGTACAAATTCACCTTTAGCCACCAATTTACAAAGCCTTTGTCAGCTCCAGTGGGTGTACTGGGATTTCCTGATTCTGGGGCTGATGGCAAATGACCAATCTTTATTGCTCCCCAAACCTCTTGTGTTTGATTATGTAGATATTGAGCCTGGTGCTCAAATAAGTCTTATCACTAAATGATTATTACATGATTATGTTTATTTCTCTGAATAGTTTTGTGTTGGCCCCTGTGGCCTTATTTCTGCTCTAGTTCTTTCCTAACTTTGATTTCCCTTTCAGATCAAAACTGGTGCCCCTTGCCGATCCGAGCGTTTAGCCAAGTACAACCAGCTGCTGAGGTGAGCCTTGGGAAGGGGGAAAAGGGTTGAGCCTGGCATAGAATGGATGTTCCAGTAGTGCTTTGGGGTGTTGTGCCTCTCAGAAACACACTGCAGCTCAAGGACATAAACTGCCCCTGGTGGCAGAGGTGCTTTTGGGCTGGTGCTGTGCTTGGGGGGGGTGGGTGAAGGCTGAGCTGGATGGGCGAGGTCCTGAACACACACACTGAAGGGAATGTCACACAAAGCATCCTGTGACTCTGGATGTGGGACATTGTCCTTCTCTCTGCATGAGGCAGTTCACTTGGGCAGGCATTTCAGACCTGTGGGTTAAGCTCTGCCAGAGGGGTGGCACTGACCCAGCAGTGCAGTTACAGGACTGCAGCTGGAGGGAACTGGTGTGTCACTGGTAGTGCCTCCAGTGCCAGGTACATGAGGGGTCTCAGGGCAGGGCCAGTGGCTGTGCTCATGCAGGAGTTGTTGCTGTCTGCTGACCCCCAGTGCTCTTCCTCCCCCAGAATTGAGGAGGAGCTCGGCAGCAAGGCCCGCTTTGCTGGCAGGAACTTCAGGAACCCTCGTGGCAACTAAGTGTGCATCAGTCACCAACCCCCGTTCTGGTTTCGAGCACTAGGCATTTACTTAGATCACAATTACCTGTACTAGAAAGTTAAGGGCAGCTGAAGGACAAGACCAGTCTGCAGGTTCTCTTCCCCCCTAGATGATCCCTTCACCCAGTGTTCTCACCAACTCTGATCTGTTAATTGTAATGCTTCTGTAGAACAATCCCTGGAGGGGTTCTGTGTATTTAACACCCTCAGGGATCATGACATCGTGACTCTGGGCATAAACACTTTAGTTCCTTTCTCTGCCTGTCAATGTTTGGAGCTGTGTGATTTGCAGTGCAGCAAGAGGTACCTGCAGACAGAGATCGTAGTGTTTTTACATGTGATAAATAAAAGCATCAAACAACCCAACAATGTGTGGCTTTGAGTTATTTGGAGAAGACTGGGGGCAGGGGACATGAAGGACCATCTCGTTCATGTCAAAGCACATGGCACGTTCTCAGTCACTGCATTTGGAGATGAGGAGGAAGAATTCCTCTCTCCTGAGCTTTGCCAAGACTTTGCTCGATGTTCCTGTCCCCACAGTGGTTCTGTTGCTCTCTGTGGTCACTGTCAGAGTTGTGACCTTAGTCCCTTTCCAGGCAAGGAAAAGCAAATTATTACACAACTGAGGGAGGGGTTGTCTAAGCCAGTTCTTGTTTCTTTTTTTCTTTTCCATGATGGCAGATTTGTAAGAAAAACATTAATTTCCGATTGACTTAATGAGTGTTGCTGGTGTTTCAGTTCCAGGAAACGATTCCCTGTGGCTGGAATGTTCATTACCGGGAGGAGCACAAGGGTGCCCCCCGGTGGGCGCTGCGGGCGATGCAATGTTGTATTGCAAGTCAATTTTATTTCTTTTAAATCGCTACGGTGGAAATGTTAAAGCCACTGATGCTCCAGGGAATGTGCCACCATCTACCTTAAACCCCGGATCTTAAAGAATATTGTCAGTTCTAGTCTGGGAGAAAACCAACAGGTTTTGTTTCAGTGGCTGCTGTGAAAGGGTGAGGGGTAAGGATGGGGTGTTGTATCCCTAAACAAACCTGTGCCTTGGAGCTCTGCCAGGGGATGGCAGAGTGTGCTCTGTGAGGAGTAAAGCCAGAGCAGAGATGTTTGGGAGCTGCTGGCAGGGGTTGGGTGTGCCTGGGGCTGGGGTGAGTAACAGCTCTGAAAGGATGTAGCACAGGGAGGGCTCTGGAGGGGATGTCTGGCTTGTATTGATTGATGGTTTTTAACTAGACAGACTCATCTGCTGTTGGTGGTTCTGAAACACCTCCTTGTGTGTGAAGATTGGAGAGGCAGCAGCACCAAGAATGCTGAGCATCCCTCACGTGGGAAAGGAGGAGGTTCTGGCATTTTCCCTGTGCCTGAAACCGTGGAGGGAGGAAAGTGGGGGCTGTTGTGTGGTGCAGTGCCAGGGGCTGGAGCTCATCTGGGGGAGTGTGGCCCCAGGGCAGAGGAAGAGCACTGAACTCCTCTCACCTGGCCTGGGGTGTGTTTGGATCCAGTGCCCAAATGCACATGGACCAGCATCCCTGGGGACTAAGGGGAATTTGGGCCTGGCCACGCTTGGCCTTCCCCAGGTCCTGTGGCCTCTTCAGCAGGTGGAGCCTGAGAACAACTGCAGCACAGCTGGGCCCAAAAAACCCTCCCACAGTGCCCAGAGCAATGAACACATCCCTTGGCTGGGCAGTTGGCAGCTGTGTCTCCTTAGGAGATTTATCTCCCCTGTCAGGCTCCTCTTAAGAAGAGCTTTGCTATAAATACCAAATTTAGCAGCCCCAGCTCAGAGCAAGGTAAAAGCCTCCTCTGCCGCTCCTTTGTCCTTCCCCAAGGCCTCGGGCTGGGCTGGTTGCACTCCGTGGCAGATTTGAAGCACAGTGCACTTTTCACACTTAGCTGATCTCTGAATTAGACCTGTTAAATGAATAAACCAGCTAATTACACACAAATCCTATCAAGGGATTTTTTTCTTCCCTCCAAGGGGGAAGCCTGTAAATGTATGCAGAAGGTTTTAGAAAGGTTCTTCGCAGAGCTCTGTCTCACCTGGTGCTCCAGTAAGGTCCAAATGCTCAACCCACCTTGCCCAGGCTTCTATTTCCACTTGGTGATTTCCTTTAATAAGCAGAGGAAGGCAGAAGGAGTTGGGAAATCAGGTCACTGGTTGCCATAAATTCACAAAACCCTGAAGGGCACTAAGGCTGTGATGAAGGGAGTGACATGAGCAGGGCCTGGCACCTGGGCTGGTGCATTTGTGTGCAGCTACATCGACCTTGGGGGCAGAGCGAGCGGGAATCCTTCTCTGTTCAGATGAATAGTTTAGTCCCAGCTCTGACAAAAGACCCTTCCACTTGTGCTGGTTAACAACACTGCAAATGGAGTCCGGGTGTTAATTCATTATCGTTCACACCTTGTCAGTGCAAGGTGGAGGGAACAGTTACAGGTCAATTACCAGGTGTGTCATGCCTTAAAATAACCAGGAAATGGCGTGTAAAGTGGCAGGGTCAGAACATTGCTTGGGCTGGAAAGGCAGAAGGCAGCCAGATGCGATTGAACTGCCTGTTCCTCCCTCCCCCGGTGAATCAATCCCGCCGTGTCAGATGCTGTGCTCACCTGTCCCATCAAACCGGTTACATAAAGCTTTCAAGTTAAATCTCAGAGAGTATTTGGGCCAGATCAGCGAGGTGCTTCCAGCTGCAGAGGATTCAGGCTCTGCCTAATGAGGCTGCAGCGTTGAAAGGAGTCCCTTGCAAAGGGAAGAACAGAGACCGGGGTGGGTAAGTGCTGGAACGTGGGGCTGGGGTTTGTAGATAAGAATTTTAAGCGCGTTAGAGAGAAGTGAATGATTGGTAACGCTGTGTGTGTTTGGAGTGAGGGGAATAAGTGAATAGGGAACAAGATTTGATTGCTGGAAATCAAGACCTAAACCTGCAGCGCTGGAGAGGGGGAGAGATGTGTCTGCTCCTTAATCAGGGCTTGGCTCCCGCTGCACAGCTCCTCACCTTTCTGTGCCGTCCCCACGGAGTTGTACTCGAAAGGCTGTGCTTTATAACAGAGAGCAAATGTAGCACAGCCAGTGGCTTTATTACTGTAATAATTTGCAGGGATGGCACTCCTTGGAGCAGAGGAGGCATCAGCTTAGCAAACACGAGCTGGGAGGCTGCTCTGAGAATAGCAGGCTGGCTTAAAAGCAGGGCTGGAGTGAGAGGCAGGGAGGAGTGATGAGTGATGAGCAGGGGGGAGAGGCAGGTGGTGCTTTCGGGAGCTATTCGGGTAACAGGATTTAGAATGGAGTGATGCAAAGGACTGGAGTGGGAAAGATCTCTCATTACCCTCTGGCTCTGTCTCTAGGTGTGTAGAGGTGGCTGTTCTGCTTTGAAGCCCAGCCTACTCTTAGCATTAATTTCCTGATGTTGGTTTCCAGGTCTCAGACAGGCCCTGTCTCAAAGAGCCTGTTCTGGACAGGAAGGAATGTTGCCATCCCTCTATAATCTTGAGAAACCAAATGATTCAACATTTGGCTTTCTGGCTGGACATGGGCCCGTGGTATGGAGTGAGGACATCCCTCAGAACCTTCCCTGAGGCTGGGGCTGTGCAAGGCACATTTGCCCATCCTTTGGTTATTCTGGACCCCTTTTCTCTGGTTGTGGGACAGGTGAAGGGGAGTTTTCCCTGCTGGAAGGGGCTCTCTGGCTTTTCCTGCTGCTGTGCAGGCTGAAGGGAACACGAGGGAGGGTGGGGGGTGCTGGGAGAGGATCTGGGCTGGGCAGGCAGCCAGCCCAGCCTGCCCTGCAGCAGCATCTCGGGCCTCATGCTCGCTTTCACAGCAGGATTGAAAGAGCTGTGCCAGGCACCAGCTTAGTCCCACCACTCCCTTCGAGGCTTTTATTACCTTCTGCTTTGTGTGGCAGGGTGAAATGATTTCCTTGTAGATATGGGCTGTGGGTGGGTGTGAGAATGAAATGGCAGAGCCCTGCTCCTTGGAGCATGTGAGAATGTGGCCTCTCCCTGCAGTGCAGCTCAGTCCTGGGGTCACCAGGATGGTGCTCCAGCTGTCCTGGGAGTCCAGGCTGGGTCTTTTCTACAGTGAGAGACCCATTGTCCCCAGGAGGAAACAAAGGAATACCAGATCCGATGCACTTTGTGCTCCATGGATAGATCCAGGCACAAAAACTCAAAGTTCAGGGCATAGAGAAGGGTAAGAAGAAAAAATGAAGCTGCACCAGGTGCAGCCCTCAATTCTGCTAAGAAAAGCTGGAGGGGAAAGAGAAAAGGGGCAAAAAACCCCACCAAAAAGCAAGGAAGAGAACTGAGGCAATGGGGCAAGAAAAGAGGTTGAGTGAAGAACTCAGATGGTAAAAATGAGAGATACAAAATAAACTATAAGGAAGAAAATAATCATAAGGCCCAGATCACCCCCTTTGCCACACCTGAAGTGTGTGTGTGGTGAAATCTGCCCAAAGCACAATGCACAGGCCCAGCTCTGTCTGGAGACACACACGTTTAATCATCCCTGGTGCCACTTACAGGTTTAAGTTACAGGAGGGAGATGAAATAGAGACCAGTTCTGCAAAATAAAAACCCTGGACAAAGCCCAGGCAAAATGACACCCTGCTGACAGCTGTGTCTGCAGAGGAGGCACCGTGACCCTCAGGGAGCATCCTGGGCTGTCTCCTGCTCTGGCTCTGCCTGCAGGTTCAGCCCTGGTTCAGCACCTCCCCTGCCTGAGGGTGCCTGGGAGCAGCCACCAATCCAGCTGGGGGACGAGGTGTAGGAGCTTAACCCGGCCCAGAGGGTAACTTGAGAGCGAGGGAGTTCTGTGCTGGGCAGGCAGGGTAGGGTTCCCTTGGAAAATGAGCTGGGAAAGCACCTGCCTCGGTGCAATCCCACAGCACAATGTGGGGGCTCTGCAAGGAGCATCATCCCCTGCTGGCCAGGAAGGGGTTTCCAGGGCAATGGTTCCTCCTCTGCCAGATCAAAGCCCTGCTGGCAGGGAGGGATTGGGGATCACTTCTGCCTGCCTGGGACTGTTTACAAATTTGGCACGTCGATTTGAGCTCAAAATGTAATTTAGAGGCCCCTGTGTGTTTTAGCATTCAGAGTGTTTCTTTTGAAGGGATGTTTCCTTTGAAAACCCCTTAGGAAAGGTTTGAAAACAAACTATCAAGGAAACCAAACACTTCCTGCCAGACAAAGCTTTCCTTTGCTAAGGCTGTCTTGGTTTTGGGGTGACTCAACACATGTGGTGTGGGGACAGGTGCCTGCAGTGCTGCTGTGGGGCTCTGAGAACACATCCCTGCCTAGAAAAAGCCCTGCTGGGGTCCCAGCTGTGCCTTTGCTCCAGAGGGACCTGCTGGAGAGGGAATGTTGGTGTGGCTGGGCTTGGGGTTTCTTGCAGCAGAAGCCTCATGCCACCAGTGCCTCATCTGCCCTGGGTGGGTTCATGCAAACAAATAAATGCTGGCCAAAAGCAGGGCATGTCAAAGCCCCTGAGCCAGTGCTTTGGAGGGAGGGAAGGTGACAAATCCCCCCCAAAAGACCTGCTTTCTAATCCGAGTGGAGCTGCAGGGCCCTGGTGAGGGCAGGTTCCAGGCTGAGCTCCTGCCCCACACCTCCTACTCCTCTGGTTTGGCTCCTCCTTGGGGCAGGGGTGCAAACAGAGGCTCCCAGGCTGCTGCTCTGCTCCTCCTGACTGATCCCTTCTACTGCACCACTCTCAGTAAGCCCTAACCAGTGTTCTTCATTCTCTGGAAGGCTCAGGTTCTACTCTAATCTCTTGCAATAAACAGTGATTGAAAGATGCATATCGTGGCTTTTATGCTGGCTATAAAGCCACTGACAACAGGAACAGCTGAATTCAGAGCCTAAAAGTCTCCTGTCCCAACAAAATCCAAGGAGCAGATGTTTCTAGGTCTGAACCTGTCTTAAAGAGGAGAAGAATATGGCTTTAGGAAGGCAGGCAGATTTCTCCAGTATTTAACAAAGCCTGAAATCCTCTTGCCCAGCTGTTGAGGATGAAGAGTGTTAAGGACAAGCCTCTCCAGTGGAGGGTCCCTGTGGAGGTGCTGGGAGGGTGGGAGCTCTCCCTGGACACACTCTGAGACCTTGTCTGTGCTGTTTCATCCCTCTATTGCTCACTTGTCTCACCTGTCCCATGGGACAGTGACACTTCCCAGTCAGGTGGGGAGGATTCCTCAGTCGATTTTGTACAGGGCTTTGAAGATAACAAGAGCTGAGGGGGGAAAAAAAGAGATGGTGCTTGAAATGGAAATCTTGCCGTTTCTGTCACTCCATTTTCTCTCCTTTCAGAAAAGCACATTCAGATGTGCCATCAAAGGTTGCAGTGTTGCAACACCAGGGGAAGAGCAGCTACAAGGGGAGGTGGGAGCCAGCCACCTCCTCCTGGAGGGGCAGGTTTGTAGTGGGAAGGACAGAAATGCAAATCTGAAATCAATCCATCTCTCTCCCTTGAACGCTTTGGCCATTTATAACAGCTTAAAGTGAAGTCAGTCACTTAGGACAAGAAGGGAAGCTTGTAAATCCATTTACTACTTTCTGCACTGAAGGAGAAGCAGTGGATTTATAGTGGGAATGCAGTGAGTGCACAGATGAGGTGTTCCACATTAGCAGTAGAGGATGGCTCAGAAATACCAGGGCAGACCTTTGAACAGCCAGACAGCACAAGAGGTAAGGAACAGCTTTTTGGGCTGGTATCCCCTGCCCTGGCTCTGGGTTTCCACCAAGGCACAGAGGTGTCTGTGCCCTTTGATTCCCTGTGTTTGTGGGCTCATTGTGGTGGCAGCACAAAGGGTGTTGTGGCTCCCCCTGAGACCTCCCCTGCCCTCGTGGGGATGGGCAGCTGTGCCAGAGAACCAGGGCACTTCCAGGGGATGGAATTCAGCCTCCCCAGGCAGCAGGTGGATCTGCTCACAGCTCAGTGGGCTTCACAGCAGGAGCTGTGCAGGCTCTGAATGCCATCCTGGCTCCTGACTGCACACCCTTTCTGCCTGGTTTAGCAAGACCCTGGGCCTTGCCACACCAACCCTGTGATTGCAGAGCTCCTGCAGGCCCCTGAGCCTGTCCCAAAGCCATCATCCCACTTCTGGAGTGCTGGAGGCAGCCCAGCTCTCCAGCCTGCACTGTCAGGCTCAGCTGGTTGTCACATCCGCTTCTATTCTGGGCAATCAATTGATAATCAGTTGATTATGAACAATCTATTGGTATTAACCACAAGAAAAGCAGAAATGAGCCAGCTCTGTGTGTGTGCCAAGCCCTTGGCTGACAGTTCCCTGTACAGAATTCCAGGAGTTTGCATTAAATGGGAAATCTCCCCCCTCTGAGCTGTGTTAGATCCCTGCTGTGTCTTGCACGGGCACCCTGTCCCTGTGCATCTGCAGGGCATGACTATATGGAAAACTGATTTTCTGTTGGAAAGAAGATTGGTGCACCTCTAGTTTTTGTGTGTGTGGCTGCAGAACTGGATCTAAACATGCCTGTGTAGTCATGTGTGTAAATGTGCACAGAGTTCCTGCTTGATGTCCAGTGGTTTCTCAGGCACGAGGCTGGGAGGCTTCAAAGGGAAAAGGTACCACAGCACGCAAGAAAAACACACCCCAAATCCTCTGGAGCTTGCACCCCTCCTGCAGGATCCTGCTTCAAAGGACTGCTGCCAGTCTGTGATGTTACAATCCAGGAGCAGTCCGGGGTTGAAAGGAAGTTTGTTATGTTTTCTTCACCTCCCAGATTTTATCTGGTATGTAAATCCCAGAAGGAATTCCCATGGAACTACCCCTGGGCATGAGCAGGACACAGAGCTAAACATCAAGGGGTGGGGCAATTAATCCCACTCAGAGGGAAAGACTCATTAGTCATTTGCAGCTCCAGCTCTGGTGACTTTCAAGGTGCACAAATCTCTCGTTAGACACGTCTCATGTTCTGCAGATGGTCACTTTGTCCTCTCCCTGCGTGCACTGGAACGTGCCCAAGTACACAAAAATGAGAGGAACGATTGTTAGGGCTGACATTTTTTTGTTCCCTTTCAATGGGATTTTTTTCCCTTTGCATGGCTCACATCCTGGGCTTTGATAAATGAGTCTCACTAGACACTGTGGTAAGCCAACCTCTGCTAATATTCATTATGCAGAACCCACTAGGAAATGGTCTGAGTCAGGGAAATGGAAAACCTTTAAAAGATAAAAAGGTTTTAAATTTCTTTATCTATCTATATATATAATGAGGAAAATAATTTATAACATTTCGCATTCCTGAGATGTTTTAGAATATTAAAAATATTGAACCCAGAAATGTCAGGGTTATGTGTGCTGTGTGAGAAAGCACAGGAGGGCCTGAGGATGGAGATAGGAAAGAGGGATTTTCCCCCCAAATCCCTGGGTGTGTGGGAGATGTGCAGGGACAAGGTGTAGTGATGGGTTCATGGTTGGTGTGATGATCTCAGAGGGCTTTTCCAACATAAAGATTCCACAATCTGTGTATTCCAAACTTCACAGTGAAATGCAAAGGTTGAGCAAAGACAGACAAGACACTTTTTAGGTCACAGAAAGATGCATTCCGAGGTGACTCAGGAGCCTGATTTTTAGGAATCTGAAAGAAGCCACCAAGGTGGAGGCTGGCAGAGAACTCAGAGCCCTGGTCTCCACATGGGTGTGTTTTCACCCCGGGATAAACAACCAGGAGCATCTCCCTCTCCCAGTGGCCCCACAAGACACCGGTGGCTTCTGTTCCACAGTCACCACTGCCTTGCCAGTTCAGCCTGTCCTGTTGGGAACTTGTTTCTCCAGCCTCTGCAAAGTTGCATCACATTAAGGAATAAGGTGCTGCTTTTGAGCAGCTTCTGCTGGGTCACTGGAGTTTGCTGTGCCCTCAAAGGGGTGTGAATGTGCCCAAACTGATCTAAATCTCACTTACATTGCTCTTGCTCTCATTGCAGCCCTTCCAGCCAGTTCTAAACAGAGATATCTGTACTCACAACCATCCAGAGCATTGTCCTTCACGTGGAATGAGACTTCCAAAAAATTCTCTGGTAATATCTGTGAAAATGAGATTTTTAAATTCCTGAGATTTCTATGGCAAACAAAACAAAGCAGAAAACCCCCCAAAGCAAACAGTTTTTCAGCTAAAGGGCTGGTATTCAGATATGACAAAGGGAAAGAAAGAATATAATCCTTTTTGGTGAGTGGAGTTAGGTCATCTGTAAAAGCCTCTCAGAATATTATCTTCCGAGCTAATCGCTGTATTGACATTTGCCTGTTTCATCAGAGCTCAGTTTTTACTGCATTGCTGAGGTTACAACCTGACTCATCTGTCATGGTCAAGGACTGGTTTGTAATTTCATGACTGTAAAATGATAAAAAAAATAGAAGTCTGCCTTGTTTTAATGAGTTGGGTTGAAATGGCGTTCACAGAATTTCAGTATTGGTGGGGTTTGACTTCACAGTTCCTCCTTAGATTTTGGTTCTGATAAGGGTTAACAAAGGGAGAAAGAAAGACAGAAATGTTATCTGAAACGATGAAGAAAAAGCAGTTTAGGCCAGAACTGAGTCAGACATTGATGTAATGAAGCTCTGTGGCTGCTGAGGGAACAGATCAGTTCGTGGTCTCTCCAAGCTGCTGACAATAAACTTTGCAGCCAAAGGGAAGGTTTCATGCAGGAAACACTGAGAGGAGTCCAAAGCCATCTGCAGAGCCCTCCCTCAGCCAGGGCGAGGACTCCTGCACCACACCAGTAACCCAGAAATGCTCTGTGCCATTACCATGCAAATGCATTGATTCCCCTCCCAGTGTCCCCAAGGGTTGCTGGATGCACCACAGACGTTCCCCACCCACCTGGGCACTGGCTGGGCTTGGCAGCAAAGCTGGCACGAAATGTTTCACCTCTTCACTCACTGATGACCTGTTTTGTCTGAAAGAGATTTTCATCTTGCCTCAGTGCCCATTCACTCAGTGTTACTTTGCCAGTCTTTGGGGTTTTCCCCCCTGTAATGAAGGAGGGTGTGATTTTTCCAAAACATAATAATAATAGCAAACATTTGAAGTTCCTGCCACATCTTTTGCCTCAGTGGATTGGGGTGTGTGAGAAACAAAAGAGGCTGCTATGGGGAATTTTCCCATCACAGGGAGAGGGACTGGAGAAAGCTGAGGGCAAACCCTCTGCCATGGCTGTTCCTGCAGTTTTTAACACTTACATCCAGAGGCCAAGGAACACAAAATGGTAATTAGCAGGGAAAATAGGAGAGATGGAATCACACTCTCTCAAGGACAGCTTAAGTGTAGCCTGTGCAGTGGCTGTGTCAGACACTGAGCTGATGTGCATTTTTAGACGCTTATCTAAATTAGTTATTAGAGCACCGTCAGCTCTGTGTCTCACCCTCTGGTGGTGACGGCCCCGAAGTTGTGCTGGGGATAAATCCCTCCTGCGTGTTCAGGGCAAAGAACTCCAGCCCTCTGATGTGCAGGGCTCACATCTCCTGTGTGTGCCCCTGTCCCCAGCGAGAGCAGCTCCCCCTGCTAAAGGCAGCAACATGAACAGCCTCAGAGTCCCCTCTGGTGCCACCAGAACAGAATGGTGACAGTGCACAGAGGCAGCAAACAGCTGGGGTTACCCGGCTCTAATTGAGGGCAGAATCCGGCCTGACACATCCCAGTGCCTTTTCAGAAAGAAGATATAATTCCACAGGAACATTCTCAGATCCCAGGGAAGAACGTGTGACTTCCCTTCCAACCATGTGATTTATTTTGCTGGCCTGTGCATGGGAGGGGAGGTTAATGTTAAATAACAGCCCTCCTCTATTTCCTGCACTGGTACCTTCACGTTAGCTTGTCTAAATGGGCAATAGCTCAGAGATGAAGAAGCTTAAAAAAAAAACGTCCTAAGTGACCAAGTATTTTATTAATTGCCCCTCAGTAATTTGGAATTCTGCTGCTGTGTCAGTTCCTCGCTGCACAGAGCAGCAAGCAGCAGCATCAGCTGTTTATCCAGCAAAGCACTTATGCATAATCTTAACATTCAGTGCAGGGCCAGTGACAGCAGCTTAATGTGACTAACAGGGAGTGTGAACCTGGCAGGGCTGATGGGCTGGAGCCACAGCACCCTGACAGAGCTGCAGGATTGTGTCCCTTGCCCCCCTCAGAAGGCACTTCAAACACACTGGCTCCTAGTGCTGATCTCTCTTTACTTACTCATGAGGAGGAGGAGGAAACCCTGGTGTGCAGGAGGCAGGATGGGCACGTCTGCTCATGGAGGGAGGGAGGGAACAGCATTCCCAAGGGAAGCAGCACAGCACCAGGGATGCTGGATAACCCTCCCTGGGGCTGTCACACCCCTGGAAGTGCCCAAGGCCAGGCTGGACCGGGCTTGGAGCAACCCGGGCCAGTGGAAGGTGTCCCTGCCCATGAGGGAGATGGGATTTAAGTGCCTCCAACTCAAAGCAAGCAGGGACTCCGTGATTCTTGGTCCTAAGCTGTGTCAGGGGAGGGTCGGGCTGGACATCAGGAGGAAGGGGGGTAAAGGGAGAGGGAAGGGAAAGGAGGGATGGGGGAAAAAGGGTGGGGAAAAGGAAGGG
>WBMV01004379.1:0-39295 GCA_013396655.1 Campylorhamphus procurvoides | reverse complement strand
ATGGGGAGGGGGGGAAAGTCCCTCGGTGGAGTTGTGGGTGCTGGGGAGGGGTCTGTGTGTGTTTGGCTTGTCGTTTATTTAATTATTTGAGGTTTGAATGGGTTTCTGTGTTTTGTTTCTTTATTGCTTCATTATTTTATTTCTCCGTTGATTCTCCCTTTCTTTATTTCTCCATTTCTCTGTCTTATTTCTTTATTTCTTTATCTTATTTCTCTCTTCTTTATTTTATTGCTTTATTTCTCCATATCTTTCTTTTATTCCTTTCATTTCTTCTTTAATTTCTCCATTTCTTCATTTCTTTCTTTTCTTTCTTTCATTTCTCCATTTCCTTCATTTCTCCATCTTTCATTTCTTCATTCATTTCTTTATTTCTTTCATTTCTTAATCTCTTTTATTTCTTTATTTCTTCTGTAGTCTTCTTTTTTTAAATTCTGTTTCTTTATTTTGTGGGGTTTGGAGTGGTTTTTTTGTTTATCACTGCTCTGTGTGTCTGCCCTGGTGCTCAGCAGAGAGAGATAATGCTCCCAGGAAAAGGTTTTTAACTTGTTCACCTTCTGAATAAACGTGATATATGACTTGTGTGTGAGACTCCAACAGAGAAAATCGAGCGAGCTGTGTAAAAGACACACGCTTGTCTTCGTGTGTGTATGGGGATGGAATTGTGAAATGAAGATTTTATGCAAATGGATTTAATCATAACATTTTCAGCAGCATAGGAAGGGGTGGGGAGTTTTCTTTCTTTCTCTCTTTTTTATTTTCCTTTTTTTTTTGGCGTGTTTGTTTTGTTTTGTTCCCATTTCTCCTCCTAAAGCGTGAAAAGAAGGTGCCCAGAATGAGAAAAGTAGTAGGAGGCAGACAGCATTGGAGGCTTCCTTGCTGAAACTGGCTCTTCAAGAAATTGCTGGGAAGAAAACAATATGATTCATTGTTGAGGTGTCTCTGCCCTTAGATTTATTTTTACAGGCTGCTTGCAGTTATTTTGCTTTGCTGACTTCTTGTGCTGAGTTTTTCCTCGAAGCAGTGGCGTTCCTGGAGCTGAGCAGCTCAGGAGGGTTTTATGCAGTCAGCAGGCTGCTCTTTGATGGCTGTTTACTCCGGGGTTACCTTGGCCAATTACTGAAATCAAAGATGTTATTTCGCCTGTGCACCAAAGGAGCTGAATTGAGGAGCCTCAGCCCCTAGTTCTTAGAGTTGAAATTTAACAAAAATGCTGTTTCAGAGCAAATCTGAGTGACATAATCCAGGTAGTGTGTCTGGTTTTAAATGTGGATTTTAAGCAGATAAAAATGAACGCTGTGTCAAAAGAAGTTGGTTGTAAAAGGCACATGTCAGATTTTTGAATAATGTGCAACGTACAACATTTCATTTTGTTGTTCTTGCATTGCCAGGCAAACGTTTGGGGCTTTTTTCTTTTTTTTGTGCACAGCTCCCTTAGAACTGAGAAATCCATGGTGGTTAAGAGGCGTGGAAGCGTTTCTGTAATAATAAAAGCATTTCTGGTAAATGCATCTCCTCTCGGTTTTGCTGCTCCCGTTTGTGCCCTAAATGATGGAGTGGGGTTGATTTCGGTGGCCTGGCTTGCAGGATGAGGGGTTTGGGAGGTTTGTCTGGGTGGCTGCCGAGGTCTGGAGGGACGAGCAGGAGGTGGATGCACACAATGCCCAGGCTGGGAGCTCATTGTTCTTCTCCGAACGCTCCGCTGTGTTTGGGACCGTGCTCTCCTCACACACGGCCTCTTTTTCCTTGCAGGAGAGGGAGATAGGGAAAGGGAAGCGTCTTCTACCTCTTTCCTCCCTCCCCACAATGGCCTTTTGGTACCTTGGAAAAAGAAAATAGTAAATTAGAAGCTAAAGGGCGCCAAAACATTGTGTATGTTCTCTCCTCCCCTCCCAGTGCTGGCTCTGCTCTCTCTGTCTGTGAGTGAATGTGGAGAGGGAGCACATGAGGTGAGACTCGGAAGTGCACTCCATTGAACCCCTCTCAACTTTCTTTCATGTTCCACCTTCTGCCCCCCAAATGCAAACCCCCAACCAGCCTGAAATCAAAATTGCTGCTCTTTGGGCTTGTGTGTTGGCTTTGGGTTGTTTGGTCTGGATGTGTGTGTGCAAGGAAAGCTGCTGTCAAGAGGGGGAGGTCAGACAAATGCACTGGGTGATAAATGTAAATGTGCAGGGATTGACTTCAGTGTGTACCTGGTTTCCTTTCTTGATTGTTTAAGGCATCTATAAAAAGGCCAAAACCAGTTGTAGAATTGTGGGATATCTGGAACTGGAGCAGACCCATAAGTACCATGGAGTCCTTGCAGGACTGTGGGGGGTGTGTGTGTGTTGAGGCTGTGAAAGAGCAACTGCTGCACCAGGGGTTGAGATTTTGGGCTGTGGTGAAATCTCAGTTAGCTCACTGGTGACTTCAGCTAGCTGGTGATACTGAGGTCTGCAGGAGTGGGTGAAAAGATAACATGTGGGTGTTGAGGAAAAGTTGCCAGTGTGCTGGATCCCGTGAAAACAGGAAACAGTGACTGTCGCAGTTTAATCATGAGGCCTCCCAGTTTTGTTTCTGACTCTTCAGCTGACTTCAGTGTGTAATTGGGGTAAATGACTTCATTTTCCTTACCTGAAGAACATGTGGTGGTTGCCTCTGGGTTGAGGACTCTTTTTTGGGTATTTTTCTCCCACTCACGTTGCTTTGATGTGGCCAGTGATAATGCTGATGTTACTGTAGGCCATTGTCTGCAGGAGTGCCATGGTGTGAGTTCAGAGAGGTGCAGTGAAATACTTGGGCTGCCTCTCTGTGGCTCTGAGAATCCTGTGCCATGTGAATTTGTGCTGTGGGGTGACAGAGAGGGATAACTCTCCATCCAGACAAAGCCTTTCAAAATAGGAAGCGTTTCCTGGACGGAAGAGGTGAGTGGAACCAGCAGAGACAGACCTGCCTTAACCAGTAATTATGTAGCTGGATTAACAAATAGTGATTTCTTTGCATCCAGGGATTTGGTTTACCTTAGGGGGGTTGTTTGCATGCAGAGTCCATCCTGGGGAGTTGTGGGTATGGATTCAGTGCTGCCACAGCAAAAGGTGAATAACCAGCAACAGTCATGAGCATCAAGAGCTATGGTGTGTATATTGTTGAAGCTGTGTCAGGGCAGGGTCAGGGGGGACATCAGGGAAAGGCTCTTCCCCCAGAGGGTGGTGGGCACTGAGCAGGCTCCCCAGGGCAGTAGGCACAGCCCCAAGGCTGCCAGAGCTCCAGGAGTGTTTGGACAACACTGAGGGACAGGGTGGGATTGCTGGGGTGTCTGTGCAGGGCCAGGAGTTGGACTGGGTGATCCTTGTGAATCCCTTCCAAATCTATGATTCTGTAATTGTGAATGCTGATTACATGTTCGGTGAGAAAAATGGCATTCTGATGTTGCAATTTAATAACTGACTTGCTTTAATAACACTCTAGATTTACCATCACAGCTACAAAATGCATCTCTCTGTTCTAGCCACGTTTGGCCCATCAAGAAGTTATTTCCCCTTTGGGATTGGGGGCAGCAGGTGTGCTGAGAGCACGTAGCATTCAGCAGGGCTGTGTTCATGGCTGTGCAGTGGCACAGCAGAAGGTGTGTTGTCCTCTCAGCAGTGCTGTTCATGCACTGAGATGGCCTGAGGGTGGCTTTGATTTCATTATGAGCCATATTTAAGGGCACTGTACGCTCCAGGAGCATGCTACACTCTGTGGTGTTGGTATGAGTACAGTGCTCGAATTGTAATTAATTTCTAGTCTAAAAGAATAATGACAGTTGGAAAACAATTACTTATTATGTGGTCCTGAAATGAAATGAGGGAGCAACTACATAAATTGAGAAGGGGTGGTTGGGGTTGGAGTTAACTGTTAGAAAACCCCAAACTTGAAACAGCCAACTCTTAAGTTTCTAATGTACGGGTTGGTGTGGGGTGTTTTTAGGATGGTGTCCTGGTTAGACCAAGTATTTTTAATGTTTAGCTATTTTTCACTCTGGTTTTGCTATGTATTGCAGTTGTTTCAGTTGCATGAAGTCTAAACAAATCATCCTGCTTGGCTTAAAGGGATGCATACTCTCTGATTTTAGCTCAGAGCTTAAAGTTAAATCAATAGGCTTAAAATACGGTGCATTTTAAGAGAAACCTATCTTTGAACCATAACAGAACAAACCCCCTATTGATTGGAGACCTGTTTATTTAATGGGCTTTTTTTAAAGCTGCCTGAAATGAAGCTTGCAGGGAAAGGATGTGGAGAGAGGGCACTTGAGAGGTGTGTGAGGCTGGCACGGGTGGCAAAGGGCGGGCAGTGTGAGCAGGGCCCGTTTGGAAAGGGCTTTCCCAGCCAGAAAAGGCCCTGAGCCCTCCTGGGAGCGCTAGGAGGTGTTGGGGAGCAGCCCCACAAGGCCCCATTGTGCTCGCTGTGTTGCTTTGCCAGCAGTGCTTTGCACAAGCTTTGCTAATGTTGGTGGCTGTGCCCAACTGCTCCTTTCAGAGAGCCTGATGGGGGAACAAAGGAGCAAACAAGATATGAATGCTGCGCTGGCTCCTTCTGCTTTACAAGTCTGCAGGGGCAAGGAATTGCTGTAAGAGACTGCAAAACACACACAGATGGAAATATTAGCTGGCTGTTCCCCTTTCAAAAGGTGTTGTGGGGTTTGTTTTTGTTTTTATTTTTGTTTTTAATGCAAATGTCTGTTAGTTCACTGAGCATCCAGAATTGTACCTTGACCTAGAGAAAAGTGAAACTGGCTGGGATACAAACATCACTTTCCCCTCTATGCCCAGTGGGGATAATAATCACCTTTTTCTGTGGAATTCTTAGAGCTGTGAACATGGAATGCAACTGTCAAAGATGATGGTGTTTCTCTGAATTTGAGACACGAGGGATTTATTTGTATTTGGCATTTTAATTCTGGTATAAGCGCAACTCCGAAAATGTAGATCAGTTTGGGCATTGCATAAATTTGATAGATTAAAAAGTAAATTTGGATGATAGAGTTATTGAAAAATGGGTGATTCTTTGAACATGGAGGTTGTCTTTTGTTCTTCCTACAGAACACAAATGAGAGGCCAGTTCACTGTTGTAAGATTCAGGGTAAGTGGAAGAAAATGAGTGCTCGTTAATTTTGAGGTCTTAGTTAATCTATGCATTTAATCTCCTTGTCTGTAATAAAAAAAGTTACCATGGTATTATTAATCCTTGGTCCTAGAGTCAATTTTGGCCTGTTTCAGATGTGTAACAGGATTTCTGGTTTTTGATGATGGATGTTGCATGATCTTTTGTACATGCAGCAAAGGCTGGAGTGTAAATTTATTTTCATGACCAGCAGAACTAATGAAGTTTCTGTTTTAGTATTTCTGCTGAGGAGACAAGAGCCTGTAAGTCCTGAAGTTTGCCCCCTTCATCCCTGTTGCCAGTTAAATCCTCTTTTCCCCCCCCTGTTCTTCCTAACAGTGGAGGGGACAAGTCACAGGGCTGTGCCTACGGGCAATCTGGCTGCCAAGCACAACTCCAAAGGCTGGTTTCTGTCTGGCCCTGCCTTACTGGGGATGTAATTAATTAGAGAGTTCTTTCCTATCCATCTGCTGGCTTGCACAAAACTTTCAGGAATGTTGGTTATTGCTGAGATGACTGTCGTGGCTGGGTGGAAATTCATTACCCACCAGAAGTTACTGGCATGAAATAAGAGGATAAGGGAATTGGGGAGGGGGGAAAGGGGGAAGTGAGGTGAATTAGAGAAGTTTGTTTTCTCTGAGAAACTGGGTTAAAGAAAGAGAAAGGAAGTTGTGTCATCTAGTGCTAATAAATATCTCTGTCTGGTGATGAGCAGTGTCTGCTTTATGTTGGTCCTTTTCATGTGGTCAGCTGGTTTGGGGTGGAAACAGACAAGTTCTTGGGCACTTGGCCCATCTTCCTGCAGTTTTTGCTTCCTTTTTTTGGAGCACTGTTAGTGTCAGCTGCTCTGGGAGCAGGCATCTCCTACAACTCTGGGTAAGATATGAAGGGGAAATGCTCTTGTTATATATTATCCTGAAAATGAATAAAAACATTCAGGAGCAGAATCTCTTCTTAGTGAGAAATCCCTGTTAAAATGTTGAGAAAACCAAGGTTCTGTTTGGTTTTACATGAATCTGTGTGTGTGTGTTTATAGCAATTCTCCCACAAATGAATCTTTATCTAAAGTGTGCCCAAATTCGTTTTAGGGAGCTAAAACATGATGGATCTTGTTTGCTCTCACATACCTTGCAGGTGCTACACATTAGATTCCTGGGCAGATATTCTTTGTTAAACTCTGGATCCTGTAGTTGGAATTTTTTACCTGGAATTATGGTAGTGTGAGTGTGTGTAGGGCAAGGGATGGGGGAATCTACCTGGAGGTGGGGGGGATTGTTGGTCATGTACATTGTGACACACATAACCTATACATCTATATGTATATATAGGGTTAGGCTGTGCCATGTTTTAAACCTGAGCCCCTGCAATAATGACATGGTAGCAGTGCTGTAAAAAGCAGGATGATCTAGACTGGAGCGTTTTGGGGTGCTGGAGTAGAGGATTCCAACAGAATATGATGGTTTCTGTCAAAGCTTAGTGTTTTGGCAACCAGTTTATTCCCTGGTTTGAGGAAAATGGCAAATTCAGTTAGTAATTAACTATGTATTACAGGATGTTAGGGGATCAGCAGCTTTGTGCCAAATATCAAAGCTATTAAATATATGTGTTTAAGGATTATGAATCTTCTTAAACAAGTGTGTTTGTGACAGTAGTCTGCTGATGCCAACATCCACAAGGGACTGGAAGACATGGTGTTGATGCTAAAATGCCTCTTTATCTTTTCCTTGATTTAGGAGTCTTCATTCATGCATGTTAAAATGAAAAGTGTCATGAATATGGAAGAAGAAAGTGCTGTACATCATGGAATTCCAGTGCTTTAAGGGTTGTATTTCCCCAGAAATACCCAGTAAAACATCACGGTGTCTGGGCAATCAGGATCTTCAGATTGGCTTTGAATTAAGAAGGAGCACTTGGCATGTGGGGAGGTCCTTCAGGGCAGTTGCTTCATGCTTTAGGTGAACCAAACACCCCCAATTTAACACGAGCTGTGTGTCCTCCTGGTACCTGCTGTGGCTGTGCCAGGGTGGTACATTCTGTGTAAGGAGTGATGTCTCCATTAAAGATCTTCTAATGAGGTCGGTGCAGGACTCTTAAACACTTAATCCTCATTTTTACAAACTGGGAGTGAGATGCAGGAAATCTAATTTATGTCTCTAAGGTCATTCATTTTCATGAAACTTAATAGACCTGCCCCTGACTGCTCCTTAAACCACTGAATTATGTTACTTGCCTTCCAACGTGAACCCTTAGGATGAGAAACTTTCCTCAGTGATTCAACAAACTTAGTTATCTGTGCACTTCAAGGTTCCTGTGAGCCAAATGCCCAGCTAGTAAGTCATCAGGAGATAAACTGGCTTACCCTAAGACTAATTTAGGCTGAGCATATAATTTTTAATGTATTTAATTTGTAATAAGACTTAAACTGTGAAGTTTATTTGCTGTTACTGGGAACAAAACTGAAATGGGCATGTTTGCTGGATTTATCAGCAACACCTTGTTATATCTCACATGTCCTTTAGCAGGTCAGTACAAGTGTATGTGCCTTGTAACATGTTAATTTTGTACCTCTGCTTAGCTCTTTTTCATAATAGTGCCAATTTTCCTGCTGTAGACTTTGAGATTCCACCTGCTCTGCTTTTTTGATGATTGATAGGAGTGTTTGAGGATAAGTTTCTTCTTCCCCGAGCCTCAGTCACTGTCACAGCTCACCTTCCAGGGCTGGCTTTGTTAAACAGCCTGTAAACAGCATATCTGCTCATTCTTCTGGCTGGAAAAAATCATTTGATTCTTATTTCCTGCTTGTCTTCATGTTGAATAGCCTTAGCCTTTTATTGTTGGGTTTTATTGTGTAACTTCATGCTTCTCTTTCCATGGCTGCAATGCACGAGAAATGAAACTGGCTCAGCCTGTGTGCTCGGGCTACGTCACTGCTCTCTGTGCAGCAATTAATGTTCTCTTCCCCTGCACTAATTATCCATCCAATAACTCCTTCCACAGCTTTTGTCCCAAAGTACGAGTGGAGCAAGGTGTGGAAAGTAATTACTTCTGTGTGTGTTTAGTCAGGATTTCTGAGTCCCCAGAAGTTCCACTCACACTGCTCTTTGCTGGAATTCTCTGGGCCCTTGTGCACATGGTGGGACAGTCTTGGACAGGATTATTAATGAATGAGGCCTCTTGTTTGGGACATTCTGTTTGAAACTGAGCATGTTTCCTGGATTAAATCCCAAAGGTATAATAATTAGGTCATATCTTTAATTCCTGGAGATGATAAAGGGTCGTGCTACAAGCAGACAACAAGAGAGACTGGAAGGATTGCACGCTGTTGATTCCTAACAGGACTTTAGATGTTGTTGTTACCACAATATTTGGATTGTGCTCCAGACAATTAAAACCCCCCATCAAACCTGTTGCTGGACCTTGAGCTGAATAACTCCCTGCAGTTTTGTTTTTCTGCTTGCGAAATAGGTGTGAGGGTACTCTGTCATTGTTATCAGGAAGTTTTATAGTTGTTAAGCAATAAGAAAGTGCCAATTTTCTGTGTCTGTTTACTTTGCTAATCTGAAAATGTGTGTTTAACTTAGTTAAACATGACACATTTCCTTCTTGCAGTGGTAGTGAAATAGGTAGTCAGTGCTTTAAAAACATATAAATAATGGTGTATTTGCATGGAAGCACCACTGAGCTCTGTTCCCTGTGGCTGCAGATCGTCATTTTCTCACTGTGCCTTTTAATTTTAGGCATGGTTGCTCTTCTTTTACTTCAAAGTCTAATTTTACTGGCAACTCTATGTTGTATCTTTGCCTTTGTTATTTTGTGTCTTGATGTATCATCAGTATCTATTGGTATTACTTGTCCATCGCAAAGGAGTTCAGGATCTTCTGATGCCAGCAGCTGTAGAAAATACCTAATTCTCTGGTATTGACTGAAAACTATACCTATTGTTTTTTAAATGCCTCTTCTGTTAGCTGTCAAATTTGAGTTATATTGATCTTTTTTCCCCTCAAAGTTTTAGAATAAATGTCTGGCTTGCTGTTTTCCGTGGCTCTCTGAATTATTTTATGCTGTAATTCCTGTCCTGAATCAAGTTTACCTTGAAAATAAGCTTTGTAGGAATAACTAACTGCAAGTTCTTGGCTCTGGTTTGGTTCCTTGTGCTTTCAGCAGAAGAGATTTGTCTCTTTTCCAGTGTGGTAGGAGGATGTCTCAGGGTATTACTGATGCAGAGCTCCTGTGCTCAGTGTCCCTCCTGTTACTAATTGGCTGTTTGCTCATTCAGAGAGCAGTTCTCAATCAATACTGGAAATACATTCTGAGTAACATTCCCTGGGCCTGCTTAAAGTGAATGAAATGGGGATTTTGCTTTCAAATGCACAAAGGTGAAATTATTAATGTTCAGTGAGCCTCCCAAGATGGAAACTGTAAACTTTAAACTAAAACTTATCACACAAACAATTTCCAGGGAGGATGTCTGGGGGGAAGGGGGTTTCCCTGTTTTCTGAGTGTGCTTGACTTGTTGGATGTGACTTATTTTTTGCCCTGCTACTTGGAGTTTTTTGAGAGACAATGAAGACAAGGTCCACTGCTTTCATTTGCCACATTATGATGATACAGAAAGACACCAGACTTACAAGGGTCTTAGAAGTACCAGTGTAGCAGCAAAGTCCTTGTCTTCAGTGTTTAAGTTCATCCAAATGCCTTAGTGATAAAAAAATACTGTAAATTTTGAAAGTAGCAGATTTTTTAATTTGTGGGTAGAACCTATTTGGGAGCATCACTTAAACATCCCTTTGAGATTGCTGCTGCTTAGTTCCTTGATGTTAACAGTTCTCAGGTCATCAGTTCCTGCTTGCAGGAATAGGACTTGAGGGGCCAGCCATCCATAGCACAGTTTGACTTCTGCAGCTGTGGAAAAATGTCTCTTGTTTCCAAAGACTGCAGATGTTAAGTGTTTGTCAGGAGGAACTCGCAGAGCGTGGCACGTGGCTGATGGGCTTGCTCGAGTGACTTGATTAGCTATGAATTTGGACTGCAGATAAATTGGCTGTCAGGGAGGGCTGGGAGTGTTGTCTCTATAGCACAGTACAATTTTGAGGTTTTTTGCAGTTTGGTTTTTTTTAAGCAAACAAACCTTGAGCGCTCTGGGGACTGAATGCTGCCGAAGCTTGAATTGGAAGCTTTCACATTAGTGAGAAACTGCTTTGAGATGAAGGGTGTGCAGAGAGTCTGACATTTGGGGGTAGCCCTGGGTAATGAAATGCATCAAATCATTTAAGAGGAGGGAGCTGGTAAATGCTGTTACAGTGCAACATCTAAAGGAGTTGGTTTCCAAACGTGAAAGGCCTTCCTGTGAGCAACAGCACCGGCCCCTGATCCCTCTAGGAGCTGGATCTCCATCTGAATTACATCTGTCTGTTAAGATTAGTTGAGTGTATTCCTGAAAGGACAAAGCCTTTGTATAGTCTGGCTTTTTTGATGATCCTGAGCTTGAGGAAACCCACATTTCTCTGTAGTGGTAACTCATTCAGCTGTGTCTAAAATTTGATTCTCTCTTGTTGGAGGCAAAAATATTTGCTGTGCCTTTAGTTCTCAGTGAAGTGTCAGAGCTGAAACATGTTTGAAGGAATCTGTGTTAGATCACAGGGTTTAATTTTGCTTGCTTGTGCACTTTTTTTTTACCTCCAGCGTGGGATTTCTTGCTATTTTCTTGGTGTGAAAAGAGCCCATTCAGTGCCTTTCACAATCACATCGTCTCATCCAAAAGAAAAATGGAAAAAAATTATGGAAAACTTGGTGGTTTGGGGAATACACTTCTGAAAAACCATGTCACAGCTCAGCTACCCATCACTTCGTTCTGTGTGTGTGTCAGGAGGGTTCATTAGAGATATATTTACTCATATATGTTAAAGAGAGTTCCTTTTGTCACTTGGAATAACTATAAAGCTCAGGAATGCACAGCTGGTGTTTGAGGTGAGAAAGTTTGGGATGTGGGCAGATGCCACTTCTGTATTTGTGACAGGTTTGACTGTTGGCACCACATGGCAGAGCCAAATTTTGGACTTCATTATTCTTAGTCAGGGCACTGAAGGGTTGGATACACCCAAAAGGAATTGAGTGTCCATTGTGTGGCCAGTGTTGGCCTGCCTGGACTGGTTATTACTGGCCACAGGTATGAGGCAGTGGCTGTGGTCAAGGTCAGCAGGAAAAGCTTTCTGGAGGCTTTCAGGCAGTTTAAGATATTTCTAGCTGGGTTTAGAAGAGGGGAAGGAGCTGTGGAGATGATTACCAGGGGAGCTTGGGAGTGCAAACTGTATTTATTGGAAACCAGCCAGCTCTTAAACAGAACTGTAAAGGCCCGTCTCCTGATCAGCTTTTGAATGTGAAAAGAGCTCCCCAGTCTGAATTACAGGGCTCTGCTTAAATGATTACATGAGGTATGTTTAAAAATAGCAAATGTCTTTTATGTCCACTCAAATAAGGCTCTTGGCAGTCAAATGAAATCTGTGTTGACTCCTATCTGACAGCCAAGTGACTCAAATTCTATGTTTCATGAAGGAAAATGGCTTTTTTTATTTCCGAGGAATTCCATTGTAGCCTGTAACAATGACTAATTTTGTACTGCATTTTCTTTATAAGAGAAGGATCCATAACTCTGCAAGCAAGCTTTGGTTCAGCTATTTAAAGCAGTTGTTTTGTTGTGTTTTTTTTTTTTAATGCCATGCTAAGGCAAGTTAGAATTTGTGAGAACTGTTTCTTCGGTGTGAAATGGTCTGTTGGATGGTTCTTTAGCGTGTTTTGTGCACTTCAGTTTGCCAGATTAACAGAGCTATCAATAATAGCCACTCTTGCTCTTCCAGCGTGAAAGGCTCGGGAAGCATGGAGCTAGATGTAGTTTGTATTTTTAATTAAACTTGTACTGGGATTATCTTGTATTACCAGCTACCTTCTAGAAGATTATGTTCATAAAAGGTTCATGAGTTGTTAAGTGGAAGAGATTAAAGTGATTGTTGGCGTGTTAGTAGAATTATTTGTTGCCTACGCAGCATTTGTTCATAGCTTTAATTTGCCAGTAATGGCAGACAAGTAAAATGAAAGCATCTGAATTTTAAACTCTGCACTGGCTGACAAAATCAGGCTGTATTTCAGAGTGATTGTCTTTTTTTGTGTTTTTTTTAATGTGATGTTTAGTTGTTTAGAAATACTGAGTGGAAGAACAGTGTTTTCCAGTGTCTCTGCACTGATGATACTCTTAATAGTGTGCCCAGCAATGTATTGTATTAAAAAATGGAAAACCACTTAAAGCGTGGCGAGCACAAATGAGCACAAAAGAACTGATGAGCAGATCCTGGAGAAGATGGTTTCTCTTACAGTGGCCTTGTAAATCCTTGCTGTGCTGGTCATTTAATCAATATGGGAGAGGTGTTGAAGGGATCCTGTGCTTAGATAGCTAATGTCTTTAAATACAGCGCTCAGTATGATTTTATGCATCCAAATGTGTTTAGAATTAAGTGTGAAATGGGTCGCGGCAGTAATGAAGGAGCCGGTGGGTGTCTGGGCTGTTATCAACCCCATTAGCGAGTGTTGCTGTGCTTCAATGCCCTCCCTTGTTGTGCCTTGGATGGCTCGGGAGCAGAGGCAGGGCTGGCCTGGGCCCTGGGCCCGATGAACAGTGGCAGTGTGCTCACCAACAGTGGGTTACAGTGGGAGCAAACAGCTGCTGGCCTTAAGAATGGATACCAGGCAGGTCGTGGAACCTCCAGCTGCACTGCCTGTGGTGTAGCTACAGCCATACCATCTCCTTTATGGGTTTTAATTAAGGGAGATGATAGGGCAGAGTTACATTTGCACACATATACTGTGGAAACGTGACTTATTATTTTGGAAGGTAACCTGTGGCATGAATTGTGTTCATGGATATAGTAAAACCAACTTGCAGCACGTTTAGCATTGCTACAGAAACGTGTTGCACTGTAAGTCTCATAAGAAAAATATTTTCCCCTCCCATTTTTACCAGGGACTTCCCTTGTAGCTCTTTGAGTTTGTGTGGGCTGGGGGAGAGGAGGAGGTTGGAGTTGTGGATCAGGGCAGGTTTGCCAGCACTGCAATCCTGGGGCTCATCCCTGTGGAGCCTGGCATTCCCCCTGGCATTCCCACTGGCTCCCCCACGTGCTAATGCACTTATCTCCAAGGCAGAGATGGTGGAGATGATTAAGAATTCTACTGTTAATTGCTCTTTGGTTGCCAGAGATGTTTTCTGTTAGCAGTATGTCCGATTTATCGTCATTGCTCTCCCTGTGTGTGCTCTCAGTGCAAACACGTGCCTGGCTGGTGTTACCTGATGGCCTTTCGAGGTCATGGATGGAGGGAGTGAGTTTAATTGGAAAGCTCAGAGAGCACTGACCATTCCGAGGGTGCTGTTAAAACACAATTCCTGCCTGCAGCAACCTGCAAGACCAGATTTTCCCTGCCAGACCTGTGAGAAATGCATTGCTGTGTTTTGAAACAGAACTCCTTGGTTTCCTAATGCTCTCCCAGAAAGGCAATATACACACGATAGCTTGTCACCACATGGTGGCAATTTCCTCATGGGAAGGAATCTGTGTGGCTGGAAAGCCTGAACTTTCCTTGCTCAAACATGAAGAATGCAAGCGTGCTTTAGGCTAGACATGAGAATTACAGGGATTGTTCTGTTTTCCACATGTGTCGAGGTTGAGAAGGTGTAGATCACAAGAGACTATCAAGAAATTAACATTAGCTCTGTCCTTGAATCTGGTATTTCATGCATGTCTAGTCTGTAAAATGCTAAATGCAATTTTTTCAATTATAAAGGCTTACCAAGGCTTAGTGATGCTTTTCCGAGATTCTAAAATATGTACTATTTAATACATAATGCAAAAGGAAAAGCTGGTTTCTTAATGTAAGAACACGAAAATGGAACCAGCTGCAACATTATGCCACCCTGATGCAGCTTTGATGCTACACTTTTAGCAGTGGATTAAATATTGATACCTCTTTCTGCCCCCTCACCTCCCAAACACTCCTGAAGCTTTTGCAGTTGTTTTTCAGTGTTTATAGAAGAGCTGGCCAAGTGTCTCCAATTTTTTTCCACTCGATTTTTGTGAGGTATTAAGAGCCTGTTTGTAGTTCAGGGGGAAGAATGTATGAGCAATTTTCTTCTGTAAATACGTGAATCTGTTGGTGACTAAGAAAACTGCAGAACTTTGTAAGCTCAAATGAAAGATGTTCATATTGGTAAGGAGGAGTGTGATGTCCCTTGGCTGCAGCAAGATCAGACCCAAGATCAAGTAAACAGTATATGAAATGAAACTATAAAATGGAAAATAAATGTGTAATTATATCACAAATGAAAGACAGATGTTAGGAACCCAGGGATTACAAGGGCTGGTATGAAAACCACGCAACAATCTGATGCTTGTTTGACCCACATGTCAGCCCTCAAGTGTGAGTTATATACCACTGAAAGTGTTCAGGGTGCTGGGGAAAAGTTCCTGTACTGCTGAGGATTAGGAGAGTGGGGAGGTTAAGAGGAGATTTATAAGGCTGTCAGAATATTCTGCTAGGACTGGAAACATTGGAGTTCAGTAGGACAAGGAGCTGCCTCCTCCAGACCTCACTTGGCTCCCCAGGCAGGGTGTGCAGGTCTGTTCACAGCAGGAGCAAGGTCAGGGAGAGTTCTCACTGTGTCACTCTTGGCTCCTGACACTGAGCAGCTTCATGGAGCTCTTGCATTTGGTTCAGTCCATCCCCACATATCAGCATCTCTGAGCTAACCTGCGTTTATGACACAGATTCACTAAATGATCTTTCCTTACTATCAAAGAAGCTGAAATTCCACAGTAGTTAACAGAACCTTTTTAGTGAGCTAAAGGTAGCACTGTGCAGCATTAAAGTGGTGTTGGAGGATCACTGAAAATGTTTTTGGGTTCAACTGTAAGCTCTGTAAAATACTTGGCCTGCTAAATTCTAATGCCTCTATTTAGTCCTTATTGTGGTGGAAGTGAATTCAGTGGGAGATGTTGCAGGACTGGTCCATACTGGCCCATATTTTAGCAAACTGAATGTATTTTTTTTCCAATATATAAATTGTGTTGTCTTTCTTTTTATTTTTTATTTTTTTTAAATTTTTTTCCTGCTGTAGCAAACTGACTCCTCAAGTTGTCACCCTCAGGCTGAACAAAGACATGCTCAGATGACATGACTGAAAGGCAGTGCCTTCCCTTCTGATGGATTGTTGGGCTGCCTTGGATATGTGTGTTTGCAGCCTTAGCACTAAGTGCATAGGCAGAGGTTCAAGGTTTCCAAGCCACACAGAAATCACTCATTCTCTCTGTGTTTTACCTTACTGTAACTTGAATTGAGGGCTGTGAGAAGTTGTTTCTGTTGTGAAAATACTTCCCCTTTGTACTTGTGTTGCACCTCATCTTGCAGTGGGCAAAGCAGGTATTGGAGAGGACCTGAAATTTAACTCAAGTTCAGTGATAGAGCAATAAAATTGAAACCCATGGTGCTGTTTGAAGTATTTGGGGAACCCAAAGATATAAATCCTTTTGTTCCTGGAGAGGAATCAATTTTACTTTTTTTTAGAATTAGTGGGCAGTTTTTAGTCTTGTCAGTAGTTTGGTTTTCTGCATAGAGAGCATAACATTTGAGAAATGGTGAGCTTGTTTGTAGAAACTGATGTTCTCAGCTGTGTTTCCTCTGTTGAATATGCCTTGTAAAGGATTTTTAAAGAAAGGAAATGTGTGGGGCATCTCACAAGTATCTGGAGGTAAAAGGAAAGATGTGGTTGGGATTGTGACTAAAAACAACCTCCCTTCCCCTCGAATCACAGTCAAAAGTCTCCCAGAAGGTGCTTGGTTTTGTTGCTCACAAAGCTACTCATTTTTGTTATTTTTCTTTGGGGGTGTTGTGGTTGGTTTCCTGGAAAACAACGTGCCTGAAAGATTTGTGGGGACTAGACAGTCCCAATTTTGGATGTTTACTGAAGGTTGAGTAAAGAACACTGTTAGTGACATCCAGTTGTGATAAGCCTGTTTAGGCTTTCCTAAACAGCAGTTCCAAAGCTCCTGTACCCTGGCCATGAATTCAGCAGCTGCTGCATCATTGGGAGTGGAAATTGTGCCGACTTCCCTGGAAGGATCAGGTCATTGACATTCCGGGGACAGAACGCAGTCGATACTCCCCAGCCCTAATAAAACCTGGCAGCTTTACAGGGACAGCCCAGGTTGTGCCTGGAGACTTGCACATTTACAGGAGTGCCAGCTATAAGTCTCCTGACCTTGTTTTTCTAAGGAACCAGAAGCACTTGGGTGATGCTGTGGGTGGTTTAGGTAAGACAGGTAGTTCATCTCCAGTTGGCTCCTGAGCTCGTGGATGTTCTTACTGGGACAGTGTGAAACAGTCTGTACGAAACAGTTTTTGGTGTTCCCCCAAATCTGTTTGCTCCTTTGCCTCAGCTCTTCTGTGTGTTAGTGTGTGAAGTGGATGCATTTGCATCTTGCCTGCTGAAAGCTCTGCTGGGCCAGAGGAGGGTGGTGGGTGTGAGAAACCACTGCTCCAGAGCTGCTGTGGGAGACAGGGAAGGCAAGAAATGTGCAGAATTCTGCTCTGCAAAGCAGCGTGAGCAGAGAATAGTCATATTCTGTGACAGCACAATCAATAGGGCCTCTGTGGAAACAAATGAGAGTTTTATCTCTCGAGGCTATTGTTGAGGGCAGACTGAGGCAAATGTTTAATGGGTTCATGCTTTTGAAATCATTCTGTAACTGTAAGGGAGAGGAACAGGCTTTTAAAAATTGAGTGAGCAATTATGAAAAGGAGGTTAGTCGCCACTCCTGGAAATGGCTCATTTTGTCAGTGCTGAGCCGGTGTTTGAACAAGCACTGGGGAGTCAGCACTCAGAGCAGGCACAGAAGGGCTGTTTGTGTATTTATTTAGTGTGAGTTGATTTTCACAGCTGTAAAATGGGGATGTCTGTCCCGAGGAAAGCTGAGCGTGTGCACAGAGGTAGAGCATCTGGTTTCCAAGGGAATACCCCTGCAAATATGACTTCAGAGAAATATGATTATACACTAGCATCCCTTTCATTCTGGAGTTTTGGCATCTCGTTCGTGCCCCAGGATGGCTCTGAGAAGCCTGTTATTCTCAAAGTGCTGATCAGCACTGCAGAATGTGCTGTTCTACAACTCCGCAATCAAGAGCCCATTATTGACTGCAAAAGTGTTCATAAATATTTGGGAACAGTAATGGTAACATGGATTACTCGCTAAGAACGCCGTGCTACATGGGAGCAGTGAGGAATGGGCTGTTCTAAATCTTCCAGGCTCAGGACCTGTTTTTCCTGGGGTGAAGCAAATGGGAGTAACAAATGACTCAAGAATAAAACATTCACATGCACAAAGTGTTACCATGAGAGGCATTTGGGTGTTGGAAAGCTGTGATACTTGGGCCAGCTCGTGAGGTTCTGGGGTTGTGTTTTTGGTACATTGTGTGGTTCTGCTTGTGACAAACTAGCTGGGTAATGTGGTGTTTTGGCCAGGCACTGAGGCACTTCAGCTTTGAAAGGAAGAGCGAGAAATTCCAGCTGGAATTCCTTGTTTATTCCACACATGTGCTGGAGCTCTTGCTCCCTCCTTCATATATGTGTATATGTGTATATATAGCTGTGCTACTTATGCAAACAAGGAGAGATGAGAACTCACTGCATTGCCAGGGTTGTTTGAGCATCAGCAATTTATTCTACCTTACTAATTCTATTTAAGATGGGAGGTGTTTACTTGGGTCACTTGCCAAGTGTAATACTTTCTTGTTTTGGTTTTAAAACGCTTGGAGCACCAAAAGCCTTTGTTACATCCCCATTTCAGTTCCTGTAGTGAAAACCAGGAAAGAAAAATGCTCTTTTTTTTCTTTTCAATGAAAGAATAGCCTGAGTTTCAGAAATACTAAGCTGAAGTGATTCTTCCCCCCCCTTTACCTTGTCAAATTAACATGATTGCATGTTTCACTTTTTATGCTAAAGAGTTTCTGATCTTCAAAGACAACTTTCAAACAGACACTCTGGTTCAGCCAAGGAGACTAATATTTTAGAAGGAATATTACCAGTAATAAAAAAGACAGAGTTATGATAGTTTGCATTAATTTTAATAACTTTTGTACAGCTCTTGAGTCAAGATGTGAGAAATTAAAGGGAGACACAGTTCTTGGCTGGCCTGCAGTGTATTTATTCCTGATGTCTGGCACTGTCTCATGCAGACATGTAAAAAGGCTGCATGGAGCCTTGTTGTGTGGCTGCACCAGAGGAGCGAGTTCATGTTCTAATCTCTGGTTAGACCCTGTATCCATATTGCCCCTACTTGGGATCTCTGCCCTTCAGATGGGATAAAATACTCTAAAATTACCTGGGGAGTTCAGTAGCACTTGGTTTAGTAGAGGATAAAAAAGTAATGTGGTGCTTGAAATCTCAGTATTGGTAATGAACTGTGTGAGTTGATTCCTTTACAACAGGAGGGTCAAAAATCTCTGTTCATGTGCACACAGTGGGTGTTTTCCAAAAAGATGTAAAATCAGACACAAATGTAGTGTCTCACTTTGTAAGTGTGGGGCACAAGGGGGGTATCTGATGGGTTCCTGTGAAATGTCCAATCTCATCATGGTAACAATCAATAATGCACCAGATGTTTTGACTGCATTTGGTTTTGTATTAAATGAAACATAGGCAGGGGTGCCTGAAGTTCATTGTTAGTGCTGCCAGAGCTGGTGCTGTAACAACCACTCTGTTCTGTGGGGGGTTTTGGTGTTGTTTTAACTGTGTGTGTATGGTTTGTGTCTTTGTAGGTGTCTTTATAGTAAAGAATTGCTCTAAAATTAGTTGTCTTCATTCAGCTAAGCTTATACTCTTAAGTTAAAACTGCTTTGAACAATTTTTTCCTTCCATCCTGTCAGTCAAGTCTGACATTATTAGTTTAGCAGGTAATTACACTTACTGTTTGCATTTCACTCGCTGAAATGGAGGCAGGGTTCTAAATGGTAATAATTAGATATAATACCCCTGTTGTAAGGGAAGCAAAGAACTTCAAATGGGTTGTGTCTTGTGCTTAGTAACACCCTGGTCTGAAATGCAACCCCCAGTGATTTGTTGGTGTGTAAGACACGGCCTGTGGGAGGGGTAACTACTGCTCTAGGGGTTTTCCTGGGGGCTGGCACCATCCTGCCCTGGGTGCTGAGGGGAGCAGGGCATCTGCAATGTGATCCTCGTGGCAGGAGGGGAATGAAGATGGCAAACCTGGGAGATGCAACATTCCCTCCCTCCTGCCTTAGAAAATCAACTCCAGCGTTGGAACGAGACTTGAAAAGCGTGCTCTGAAGCCAGAATAAACACCCTGAAATTTTTATCATAATGTTGCTTTTAAAAGTCCTAAATGTCCTCTATTTAAAATGAAATTCTTTTGTATTAACCTGCTTTCATATGCTGGCTTTCACCAGACTGCAGAATTGCCTGATTTGACTTTCTAATGTAACTGTAATGAATCTTCTGGGAAATGGAGCGATTGAATGCATATACTGTGCAACTCCATTGTGAAATATTCTGTTAGATCTGCTATATTTCTGATTATATTTTTTTTCAGGGGTGGGGTGTCCCTGTCAGGTATTAAAACCTAAACCAAATGTATTCTCCAGGGAGCTCAGACACTACAGTGTGTAATATTGCCTTGATTAAATATGTTTTCAGCATCACACACATAAATACACTGGTGATGGTAGTAGAGTCAGATTAAATTCAAAGGCGTGCATTTGGAGAGAAAAGAATAAAGATGAAATTTATTGGCAGATTGCTGTGTAGCTCCTTTGAATAGCTACAGGACAGATTATTTTAAAAAATATATCAAAGTGAGCACAAAACTCTTCCTAGAGAGGATATTTTGGTGTTAAAATGCTGCCTTATTCTGCAGCTGTACTTGCACAGTGCCTGACTTGTGAACAAAACGACCCTTTGAAGAATATTGCATATATGATATGTGAGAGGGAGGGCAGAATCCAAGGATCCAGTGCTCAGCTTGGCACCCAACAGCCATTCCTTTCAGACTTTGATTTCAGGTCTGAAATGCCCATTATTTGCACTCTTTACAACCTTCTGCCAGGGAAGGCCAGACCCAAATCCTCCTGTGTATTGCCTGTGTTGATACCTTTTGAAGTGGTACATGTAGTCTTGCTTTTTTTGGTTTCCGTATCTCGGGGCTTTCTCTTTGCTGTTTTTTTTTTTAACAAGCTACTCTGGATTTAAAACCATTTCCTGAAATTATGCCATGGCTTTCAGCAGCTACATTTATGCCTCCCGCAGCCAAAATCTGGGTGTTTTCTCTCTCCCTTATATACTCCACAAAACAGTGGAGTATCACTCAGCTCAGGTCCGGTATTTGAAAGGGCCATATTTGAGAAAAAAATGGCAATGCCACTTTGTCCGAGGTGACTTGTGGCAATCCTGTTTCCAGAGTTGGTGTAGTCACCAAATCTCCCTTGCCTGTGGTGTCTTTAGGAATGGGGCTGTGGCACATCCTTTAACAGAGAGGACATGAAATGTTGGCAGTCGGAATTTAAGGCAGCAAAATAATTGAAGGAAATTATCAGTAAGTGCCAACTTCCACCTTGGTGGCTCGTGCAGCTTCTCCTGGGAGGTCCCTTCTGCTTGAAGAAGGATTTCCTCAGCAGCATTTTCACCTGATAAGGCTCCAGCTGATCTGTTCATTCAGAACAGCTCTCTACAATGCCCTTTTCCTGAAAGTAATGAAAATTGCCACGAATATAACTAGGCATAGTTTATATATCTGGGGGGGGGGAAAAAGATCAGTCTTTTCTTTAGGATCTGATGTTGAGTCCCACGGCCAAAGGGCAGGTTTAAATTTAAATCTGTTTAACTTTAAAATGCAGGCAGTACATTGTAAGATGAAGACAGATAAGTACAAAGCAGGTTCTCAAGCCTTGGAGAATGTTAAAATTTCTATATTTTCCCTGTAGATAACCTTTTTCTTATGTCACTTGAGTTGGGCAATTGAAATAATGGCTGGTGTAGCACAGAAAAGATGTTCCATGAGCTTATCTCCAAATTGTGTCAGTGTTTTCTGCTCCCCTTTCCCCCGTCTGGTTTCCTTCCATATCCAATTTAATTCCTTAAACCCATTGTAGTAGATTGACTTGCATCTCCCTGTCTCTGAAGCGAGTTATGTACAAACCAGCCTTTTGTCAGGGCTTCTGACAGGAGCAGTTTCCATGTGGAGTCCCAGCTTTGAACCCCTGTGTGTCCCTGCTCCGACAGCCAGGATTTATCTCACTGAGAGGGGAACGTGCCACGTTTGGCTGCAAAGGAAATCTTTGCTCTCCCTCCTACCAGTTGTTGCCATTTTGCATTCTGTTTTTGTAATCATCTTTTCTAAAATGGCTTTATTGTTCACTGATCAGGTGTATCCTGACATAAATAAAACATTGGCAGTAATTGGCTGTGACAGATTTTCCTCTCCCCGGCTCCGACAGTCGCAGGAGGCAGAAGGAGCCCCGTCCTCCCTCCCTGGGGTAATTGGCTTTGACGGCTACTGGTTGCTGCAATAACACTGATCCATGAGCCTGTGTGAGCTGCATAATGCCTCGAGGATTTTGTACCCATCAATATGTCCTCAGCTTGAATCATTTTTTTCATACTTTTTCCGTGGCAGTTTATTAAAAGGAACGCTTGCTGCATTTACTGTGTGTTTGGTGTCTACACAGCCTCAGCTGTCACGGCAGATGAAAACACCATCCTGCAGTGCTGTCCAAACACTCCTGGGTGCCTGCTGCTGATACAGAGAAAATCCCCTGCCATTGCCCAAAGACACTTGCAGTTCAAGCCTCATATTTGGGGAGGTACATTGATGTTTTAAAATCACCCGTGATAACAAAACACCATAATCTGTTGGCGAGAGCACAAGTGCTTTTGTTTGCTGAACTTCCTAAGCTGTGAGCCAAACCCCAAATATGCAAAGGCAGGGGATGTACGTGCTGAGGGAGGCCTGGCAGTTTCGGGCATAACCACAGCTCAAGGCAGACAGACTTGTTTGCTGCCTGAAGTAATAATGCAGATTTCTTCTGTGGTGCCTGGTGAATAAAATAAATCTTGTGTTTGGTGGGGTTGGGTCACACTCGGTCTTATTAGGATGTTCTGAGAAATGTAAATGGCAGCAAATCCACCTTGGTTGGATCCTAATCAGCTGCAACACCAAAGTTATTGGATTCTTAACCAGAATTGGCACGCAGAGCTGAAATTCATTAAAAGTAGTTCTTAAAGCAGGATTAGTTTTCCTCGGTTAGAATTACTGCTTGCTCATCACTTCAAGCAGAATTTTTCTGGGTGAAGTGTTTGCCAGAGTAATTTACTGTCTCAACAGCAATCGTGACTGTTTTGGGGAAGGAACTCTGGATAAATATCCCTGTCTAACTTTGTTCTCTGGCACTTGGAAGGCTCTCTGTTCAGGGAATCAGTTCTGGAGGATTCCAGCAGCAGTTCAGGAAACACCACACAGCAGACCCAGGTGACAATGCCAAGTACCTGCTCTTCAGAAAGATCCTTTTAGCACACGTGGAGCCAGTTGTACCTGCAGTGGAGCTGGGTTAGAAATCCCTCTTCAGGACTGGCAGGGACTCAGGGAAAGGTCAGGGATTTCCTTTGGTTGTGATTCAGTGCCAAACTCTGCTAACTCATTGCAATTGCCTTTTTTAAACTTAACTGTGCTAATTCTGATGTGGTTTATGGCTTTGTAGTCCTGCAGTACCTGCCTGCTGATGGCTCTTCTGGGGAATGGCAGATAACTCGTAGTGGGATATTCTGCATCTTTATTTTTAGAAACAAAACACTTCCCAGAGAAACAAACCCTCTGCTTTAGTTGTTGTTATGGGGAGGTCTGGCAAAGTTTTATTTCCTCGTTTCTTGGCCTCAGCTGTGTCTTGATACTGAAAATCAAAGTTGGCTTTAATTACATCCTACAGTGAGGAGGTTGGTGATCAATGCCTGGCTGGCTGTGTGCTTTTGGCCTCCAGTTTTCTGTGACAACAAAAAATGTTTCCGACTTAGCTCGTATTTTATGAGTTTGTTTTTATAACTGTTTGTGTCTTGAATCTTTAGACAAAACCCTGAAGGAAGGTATTCCTATATTGGTGTTTTGAAGGGAAAGGTCCTGAAATGTTATTCTTTCCACTAGATGAGCACACAGTGCAAAGAAAATTTCAAAATGGGATTTCCTTTGTTTTTGGTAGTTTATCTCCCCTGGAAATGACAGTAATCATCTGAGTAGGAAGCTCTCAGAGGCAGAAAGAACAGTTCAGGGAGCTCACTTCTGCATTCAGAAATACTTACAAACCAGAATGTTGCAGAGTAGTGTTTGAGTCCTCATTCTCTTACACTGTGACCAGTCATTCCCATTGTACACTGAAAATCATGGTCTGTTTCCCAGGTAAACCTTAGCTTGAAAACATCATGGGATTTAAAACCATTCAGCCTCTTTTGTTGTGTGAGATTGATCACCCCAAACCAGGGAATGTCAGTCTGTCAAATGTGCCCAGCAAAGTCTTAGGAATCAAAAATAGCAAAATGCAATTACAAGCTAATTGATGAATGTAATTACATGTAGATTTGACCAAAACTAGGTTCTGCAACATTAGCAATTTAATTAAAAAGCATGTTATGATTGTTGACCTAGCACAAAATATTTTGCTGGTAGATGTAGCTGCTCTTTCACATCCTGTTTTTCACATAAACTGGTTTTAGTAGCCAATGTATGAAATACTCAGATTTGCATCAGGATGAAGCTTGCTCTGGAAACTTAAGGACAGTTTTGAATTACTTGCAAAATTTACTCACTCGTCCTCCTTCCAGTCCTGGTTTAGGTCTCTCCCTTCCCCTGGTGTAGCAGTGTCTGAGTCTCAGGACATGTTGGTTCAGGAGCTGACCCTGCCCAGGTAATTTTTTAAAAGCTATTTCTAATCTCCTCTTTATTGGCTTAACTAAACCCCTGGATTTGGAACTTAGATTTCAAATGTTGGCATGGCTGAAGAGCTTTGCAGGTAAGAAGAAAAGGACTGTGTGTGAATAGTTACTGGGCTGTACTAGATCTGTCTTGTGGTAGTTTGGCTTTGTAATTTGTTACCAATATTTTGAAAAGGCCTAGTTGGCTGTGTCTTCTCAGTGAGCTTTGGCACAGTAAGGACTGCTGAATTCTGGAGAATCCTGGGTTTGTATGTTGTGCTGCTGCTGCACAGGCAGCAGAAATGATTGCTGGGCCTGACCCAGGGCCTTTTGATGCAAGAAACAGGTGGTGAGAGGCAGTGGCAGCTAATCCTGGTGGGATGTGTTGGGCAGGGCAGGAATGTGGGAGCTGCTGCCCTGGCCATGGGTGGCATTAGTGTTGGAATAGCTGTGAGGGAAGGGCAGGGTGTGCTGATCCAACAGAGAGCCAGGCAATCCATCCCCTTAGAGGGGCTGCCCCAACCACAGGGCTCACCCAGCAGCAGGAGCTCCTGGGGCATCTCCTCAGGGCTCACCAAAGGACAGGGATTCTGTTTAGGGATGGATGAATGACAAAATGCAAAAGCTGAGGGAACTGATTGTCTTAAGAAAATGTGCACTTCATGTAACACTTGAGATGTGCTTTTCTAAATAACCTCGTAATGATCTACAAGCTTGCCTTGGCTTAAGAAGATTAAGGAATTAATGTCAAATTACAGACATAACTGCAAATAGTATTTACTGTGTTCAGCGTGCAGGGAGAGGTAGACAGTTGACAAACATGAAATATATCTTTAAAGTTCATTTTTTCTTCAAGGGAAGAATGAGAACTGCTACAATAACACTGATATATTGCATGTATGAGGCAAAGATGCCTTGGCCAGTGGGACTGTTGTGTTTTGGGAGGTTTGGCTGAGGATACAGGCAGGGCTTGAAGGTGTCAGGTCAGTTCTGCATCACAGTTCCCTCCTTGTCAGCAAGGGCTGGAAGATCACAGTTTTATAGGCAAAGTGTACGTGTGTGCAGGGGGTGAGTTTCGGGTGAGACAATGATAAAATGCCTAAGAAGATTGTCTGTGTTACATAATGCTAATGGAATTATGGTTGGATAAACACATTAATATCAGGGAGGGAGAAAATGCCCAGGCTTCAGCTGTGGGAGGCATAAATGGTGCTGCTGAAAGCCATGGCATAATTTCTGGGAATGGTTTTAAATTCAGGGTAGCTCGTTAAAAATAACATGTAATAAGTTTTCATTTCCCGAGCTGTAAATGGCTTACCTTAATCTTTCTATTTTGGTCAAGTGAAAGGAAAAGGAGGGCTGAGGAAATGCTCTGTAGCAAAAGGTGGGAAAGCCACAAGGTTCCTGATCTGTCAGGAACTGCAGGTGGTTTGTTAATTTGCAGGCTCAGAGCACTGGTGGGTTCACAGAAGGAACAGGTTATGCTAAAAGAGGGTCTGGACTGTTGATCCTTTTTGAGGAAAGAATCTGTATGGAGAGATGTCATAAAGATTTGTTCTGTCAAAGGCCCCAAATTGGGCTTTCAATAGAGACTGTTTTTAGCTACTGCTCTTATTTGTTACTGTGGATGTTCAAAGGTAAATAAACATGTGAGAAGGCAGGAGTTTAAACCTTGCCATCCCTGTGAACTGTAACAAGTGTGATAAAACTGCAGACTTTGCATGTGTAGAAGTGCAGAGCTGTGAGCAGGAGGTCTGGGAGATGCTTTGCCTGGCTCTGACACTTAATTTAGACCTTAAAAGCTGTGATTCTTGTGCAGCAAATCTCTCTAAGGAAGACTTTTTGAGATGGAAGTGTGTTACATCCGTTCTGTAGAGCAGTGTTTCTGTCTGCTCCCATTGCCAAAATATTTCCTGACCTTCTTGTCTAAATCTTTATTTCCTTGGCAGTGACTTAGTGTGTTGAGGAGACAAATTATTTTCTTCTGCCTCTTTGGCTCCACGTTTAAATATATAAAACCCACTTATATTTTAACTCCTCATTTCTCCTGTGATTTACTTTAAGGCAGTGGTTGTTTGGAGGTAGCCCTGAATTCTTAAGGCACTCAGAGTTCTTGCAGTGTCCAAAGGAAGGTCCTCAAGAGATCTCTTTGAATCCCCTTAGATGAAGGATGAGTGTCCTCGTCACGAAAGATTAGAAGGATAATCACAGCTTTTCTGAAACAGAGGCTGGGTCTGCAGTGTGAGATGTGAGTAAAGCTCAGGAGCATGACCTGGTGTGTTTATATGTGCTTCTCTGCACCAGAATACGTGGCCCTTGGGCTGGAGAAGGAAGGTGAGGGTGGTGGGGTGAAGGAAAAACCTCCCTCCTTGTTTTGGGACTGCACAGCTCTCTGGGAATTGCTGGCACTTGTTCCCTGTCCTCAGTCACCAGCTGGGAGTGTGCTTAATGTGAAGAGTGAAACCAAAAAGACATCATTAAATTCTGCACTGTTTTTTTGGTGTTTGGGTTTTTTTTATCTCCTCCTAAGGGCTCAGATTGGGAAAGAAATGAATGCCTAATAATTGCCTTGATGAAGTTACTGATTAGATTCTCTCTGCAGAGCTGCCTTCTCATGTCAGTGTTATCTTTTGCATGTACCTGCTTTAAGCAAAAAGTTTACAATGAGTAAGAGTTTAAGGATAGATTTGTGTGTGGCAGCAACGAACCCTCATCTGAGGCTGAAGGAGGTCTTTTAATAGCAGTTTGAGATCTCAGTGGATTTTTAATTAACTGAAATTCTATGCCTTGAAATATTTCATTTGCAAATAATAATTAAAAGCTGGCGTTCTTCTGGCTGTGAGGTGATTTGGAGATGAGTGATGTTGAAATAGATCAAGAGTGGCCCCTGCAATCCATACTTGTCCTGGTACAGAAAACCTGGGAGCTTCTTCAGTCTCCTCAGTGGAAGGTGCACGAGAGGCCTTGGGAAACAAAGCTTAGTCTTTATTCAAGAGGAGCTGCTTAATTCTGCCTCAAAGTGACAGAGAAGGAGCAGTTTTTTTTAAACAGCTTTGTACTTTAATTAGAGGTTGTGTCTTCTTTTGTTATCAGCACATTGATAGCACAGATCAGGGTGAATAGATATGAATATGCACTGGATGGAAATTTAGAAAAGGAATTTATCCCCCATGTCTGGAAAATGCTGCTGAGTTCACTGATCCATACAGGGTGTGTTACCAGCATTTGGGTGAGATACTGCTGGCTTTGGGGTGACAGACAGCAGTGGGGAGCATTTGAGTGGAGGAGGACATTGGAGTGATGTCACTGCTGAGGAGTTGGCTCTAGAGGGTGCTCTGAACCAAGGCAGCGGCTCCTTCCCCTCTTTAACATGCACAGATGACGTTTGGCTAAAGGAAAACAATAAAAATCCCTCTGCTTTCCTCTGCCTTTCTCACCAACCACATGGGCTCTCACTGTGCTGGAAACCTGACTATTGGTTTGGCCTGGAGAGTCTCCTTGGAAGATGCTGCTTAATTATCCAGCTCGGGGGGGATTCCTGCACTCTGAGCTCTGACATCCTTCCCAGTGTTTTCATGCTGACTTCAATAATTTGGATGTTTGAAGTATCTTTGGAGGCCTTTATAGAGCATAAATAAAAGGATGAGTGGTTCAAATTGGATGGCATTTTCTCCCTTTCTTGGACAAGAGGTAAATTACTTCATTTTTGCCTCAATATATGGATAGAGAAAGAAACAGTGTCTTGACCTGCTGTGATTTTTAATATCCCTTTCTAGCAGCTGGTAATAACTGGTAGTAAAACATGCAATAATGTACAAATTCCACACTGAGATTCCACACAGGGATTTTTTTTTTCCACTTGGCTGTGAGTGTCCATATAACACTTTCTTCTTTCTCTTTCATTTAAATAGTCTTGCCACCCTTTCCCAAATGTGCTTGGGAGGAATTTCCTGGTTACAAGCTGTAAAGCCTCAGAGTGCTGATGGTTCTTAGCTGGACTGCAGCAGAGGGTGATAGTCACTTCCTAAATGAAAAGCTGAACTCCTTTTAACAAGTAATTTAAAACATGAAAACACAGCATTGGCATTAATTGCATAGACACAGACTGGACTTCCAGCTCTCTTAATTCAGGCAGCTTTTGAATAGATTTTTCCTCTGAGCAGGGGAATTGTTTGCCTGATGACTAAAAAATGTCCCCCCATTGTTCAAGGTCTAATCCAAAGCTGTAGCTCAGGTTTTTGGCCAGGGAGTATTTACATCTGCAGGTGTTTGTTCAGATCTCTGCTCCCTTTGCTGTGTTTCTGGCAGAGATGTTGCATTTCTTTTACAAATAAAAGGAAATCTTGAGTGTGTGGGGTGCGTGGCCACTCTGGGACATGCAAAGTCAGGGACTGGCATTGTGCTCTGCTCTTTTGTCTCACTGACTGTACTTTGCCTTTTTGCTCTGGAAAAATACAACTCTTTCCCCCTGAATATACAATCAGGTAATACGAATCTCGTAATTTTTACCTCTGACTTGAGTGGTTATGAGGATAGTAATTGTTTCAGCCTGATGGAGATTAAAACTTGTCTCCCATGTCAGTTCTTAAATGTGAAAATAGCTGCAGGCTGTTTAATAAAATATTTGATTTACAGTGCAACTCTGTGAAAGGCCATAATGCAAGAACTGTATGGATTTGTTTAGTATAAAAGCTTCATTTAAAAGGAGAGGAAGCAGCAGCCTCCTGGCCCATTTCTGGTTGTGATTTCTATTTCAGTGGGCTCGAGCCCAGTGTGGTGATTTGTGTGGTGTGATGAGGGTAATTCAGAGCTGGAAGATGAGTTGTCTGTAATTCTGAGCCTTTCTCAGTGTTACAGCTCCTTATCAGCACAGTTAACAGGAGGTGAAGTGTCTGTAATACATGGAGTTTTCCTCCTTTTCTCAAGTTAAAGGTTAAAGTTATTACAAGCATGTGTGTTGGCTTTTGTTGGCATTGAGGAGTGCTCTGGATGCTTGCACATTATTGCTGTGGACATATTTTTCTACTTAACATGGTGAGCAGTTGTTTAATTGGAAAAGCTGTTACTTCTCTTGATCCTGACTATAGTAAAAATCAATGTCTTCTCTGCAGTCTGAACTAATAGGAATCAAACTCATTGAAGGATGAAAATGGTTTAATCAACGGCGAGCTGTCTTAAAGGTTATTTAAAAACCCCCAGCCAACAAACCCACAAACAAACCAAACCCCCCCAGCCCAGCTCTGAAACTAATGAGCAAAGCACGGTGCTCCCCCCTGCAGGGGGACTAATGAAGGGAAGGTGGGACAGGTTTTAATCTGCCCTGGATATGGGGAGATTCTTGGGAGCTATTTGATTTCAAAGGTTTTCCTTTTAACTACCACTTCTTGTCTGTATCTTCAGCCTTTGTGTGAACTGACAGAAATGAGGTCTAATGATGGGTTTCTTTGTAGTGGAAGCCATGAAAGGCACTTTGTCTTTTCATTCCTGGAACTGAATCTAACGCCATTGTCAGGCTCCTTCTTGACCTCATTTGTCCAGTGAGCTCTGCTTAGTTAAAGTGTCTCAGTGGCATCTCTGGGTCTTGGGACCCCAAGTGCAGATGTCCCCAAGAGCTGCCCAGGGGACTGGAAGCTGCATGTTTGGTTCCCCATCCCTTTGGGAAAAAGGGGTTGGAATTGCTGCCTTGTTAACCCTGTATGAATAATGAGCTAAGCAGTCAGTGCTTGGGGGGCTTGTGCCATAAACTTTGTGTTGCTTTTTGGAAATCACTGTTAATATTTAAGCACTGTTAACAACTGGGCTTTACAGATGAGCCTGGAAATACAGGCTTTGGTTGAAGATAGTTCTCCACTTCCCCCTTGTCTCTAAACTTCTAGTTGATTTATTTTCCCCCTTTTTATTTACTCCTGACATTCCCTGCTCATTGCATTTTACCTGTGCTACCCACTGGCATCCTCAGGCAAGTCAGACACGTGCAGTGTGACCTTTTGTCTGGTGTTTAGGAGGAGAGGAGGAGTTCTGGCTCTGTGTGGTTACCAGGACATGAAGTTACACCAACACATTCTATTGGAGATGGGTAATTTCAAAGTTTTCCTTCTGAAACTTGATGACTGAGGGTAATAAGGAAGGAAATGGCTCTGTGACTGCTTAATGATGATTCTATGAAATTGCAACAAAGTGTAACCTTTAAATTATGTTTTCACCTCTTGATATGCCACCCTGCCATGTTCAGATCCTGAAAAGCAAAGCAGCAGATTTTATTTCACAAGGAATTTGCCTGCCAAGCTTTAATACAATGGATTGTTAATGAACTCATGAGGTGACATGTCTGCTTTTTTCTGATAAAACATTAGCATGAAACTTCAGCAGATCCTGTCACTCATCTTGTCAAAACCCAGACAGGGTGCTCAGAAGGAAGGAGGGAACAGCACATGGAGCTGGGAAGGTGCCCCTTGTTTGCCCTGTGAGTGCCACATCCCCAGCCCTGCTTGTGCTCCTCTGCATTTCTGTGCACTTTGCACACTGGTTCTGTCGTTAATTAGTTGGTGTCTTGGTTAATGAGATGAATTGTCAGCTGGAGGGGGAGCCAGGCCCATTGGAGAGCTTCCTGTGATGTTGCTTAGCTTGGTGCTTTATGGATTTCTCCTCGGTGTTCTCACTTGGGCCGTTGGCATGGAGGGGAGAACTGAAGGCTTCAAATTCCCAGCTACAAAGTCAAGTCTCTTCCTGGGCTTTGTGACTGAGTTGAAATTCCAGTGTTTTGGTGGGCTTTGCAGGGATTTTTTGGAGGCTGACACTAGGTGGCAATGCTGCAGCTGGACCCTGTCACCTCCCTGGAAACTGGGCACAGTTCACTCTGGAGCCCCTTCTGTTGAAAGAGGATTTTTCTGTCTCTCTGCAGCAGCTTTCAAGCTGTTTGTTGTTCCACTGGAAACTTGCCTCATATCCTCGGCATCTCGTGAGTTCCTTTTGTGCTGGAGTGTTTGCTTTTCCTGTAAATTTAATGGAGGACATATAAATACTTCCTTGCATGAATGTTTGGTTTATGGAATTGTCCCTCTGTGGGTGTGTTTGGGGTTGGATTTGCAATCTGCAGGCAGCTGTTTCAGCAGAGATGTAACATCATGTGTGGGACACGAGTCAGAATGGCACTCTGATATTTTAGTTTTCTGTGAGTGCTTTCAAGAAATTCCACAGATACCTCTCACACATCCTTATTGCTGTGATGCCTTGGCTGCTCAGTTCTGGTGGGGATTGTGTATTTTAAGTTCTTCTCTCATGCTTTGTGTGGATTGCTCTGTTTTCTCTCCATATGGCAAGAAGAGACAACTGAGCAGAAGACCTGGGGTGCCTTTTATGTTGAGCTCTCCAATAGGCCACTGAAGGAACAGTGGAAGGGGAAAACTGGTGTGTTTAAGGTGCAGCCTTCCTAAAACCATGAATTTCTCTGTTCTGTAGTAGCTGCATAACATGTGAAACCAACATTTCTGTAGCTAAGGCCAGTGTGTGTTTTACTTGAGAGTTTTGAAGGCAGTTCACAGTCAGTGTAGTCATGTCAGTGGGATTTTTAAGCCCTCAGTGTGATTTTTATGATGTTTTATGTTACATACCAACAGCAAAGTGTGCATTGTATTGGCAGGTGACACAGACCTGGTTTATGTTAAAACAGACAGCAGAATCCATTTCTCTTGAGGGAGTGTTTGCTAAGTTGGTGTAAACCAGGTTTAACTATTGCCACCTCCTCATGTACAGCATGAGAAACATTGTGGAACTCGTTTGGAAAGGCTTTGGTGGCTGCTAATTGGTTGATAACAGCTATCAAAAATCTGCTGCTTCCTTCTAGCTGACTAAAGGTTTCTGTGTAGGTGGTTGAAGGCTCACTGCTGTGGGAAATAGTCATACACCAGCAAATCCCTGTGTGCTTGGAAAAACAAATCAAAAGAAGTGGAGTCCAGCAAACTGTTTAGGTAATTAGTGGGATTTAAGGCAGGTCATGTTGCACTCTGGGCAGTAGAGTTTTGGACTGATCTCTTTATCAGGACTTCCAAAGTGTAAAGAAACCTTTCTCAGAAGGATTGAAGTTGCAGTTTAAATAAGTGTCTCTAGCATGGCCAAAGCAGATACATCCTAAAGCTTGATTGCAATTCTTCCCCTGGTTTATTTTTTTTAGGGCTCTTAAGAAATGTGGAAAATTTCAATTTTTTTAAAATAAACCACTATTCCTTCCTGTAGGAGGGCAGCTGTCTTGTTTCCTTACTCTTACAAATCTGTGGAGGGAAAAAAAGAGGAATAAACTGAGAGCTTTCACATTATTCCACATTTTGGGGGTCCTGGAGGGGTGTGATGGGGCAATGCCTGAATTAGTTCCATCCACTGGGGATCTGATCCTGTAGTTTTGGGCAGCCAAGGGTTCCTTCCCCGTGTAACTGAACTGGGGTCGTGTGGTTTCAGACTGTTAACATTTTTTCAAGATTATAGTAGAAACTTCCTGTTTTTAGAGCTTATCTCCCTGTCTGGAGGGGCAGATTATTCTAGGTACGGTCACATCCTGTGCTTGTTGTCACTTCAAAAAAAAAAAAAGGTATTGAATTTCAGGGGCCTTTGAAGGTGCAAGTGATTATTGCCCCCAAACCCTGAGCTGGGTCACGATTCCCATCCCCTCTGTGATTCCAATAAAAGGCTCTAAATCCACTGCAGATTTCACCTCTCTGTTAGTTCCATTTCTGTGTGGGGAAACTCTCTTGGTAAAGGCTCTGTCTCACTCTGGAAGGAAGATTGGAAGGGAAGCATTTGGGAGTCATTTCCTTTAGCTGTGAGCCTGAACATGCTTTATGTTATAATAGTTTAAACACACCACAGGCTGTTGATAGAGGTATCAAGTTTTCCATTCCCAGAGTTACTTTTAGTTTAAACTGGAGGGAGGAACAGGCAAACTTCCATTGTTTTACACTTGCTTTGATAGAGTTGAAAAAGATGCATTTGCTTAGTTCTTCCTTCCCTCCTTTTCTTTGGCTTTGTCCCTCCCACACACCCTGAAACTATTGAGAGTTTTATTTTGTTTGCTTTTTTATATACAGCTGAGAACAAATAGTTTCCTGTTTGTTCTTTTTAATGCATGTATTAAATTTTCAAGGGTGTAAATTTTTGCTTTGAAATATGACCTCTTTTCTTGACAAATATTTGGATGTTTTTCATGTCCTGTTTAAGATAATACCTTCTAAAATAGCTTGTGTGCATTCTTTTGTGTTGAATTCCAGAAGCTGCTGAACAGGTTGATGTCTTGCCCCAAGTACCACAGAATCTGGCAGACACCCTGGATTTTGCTTTAATATTCTTGGCTTACAATTTACCATTCTCTAATTTGGAGCTTCCCAAGGCAGGGATTTTCTACAAAATCATTTTTGAATGGAAGTGTTGGTCGCTACAGAGGAGAGCAAACAAAGCAGAGAAGAAATAGCGAACAAAAAGTGATTTCTCTGATTAGCAAATGAACTTTTTTGCTTAGATTTGCCTTGCCTGGTTTGTTTTCATTTCCTGCTGTGAGGCTGTACCTGGTTTCGAGTTACTTGTCTCACTATTTGTTCCTCATAGCTGGGTCACAGCATCCCAGCTGAGTTTATTGCACATCCTACTTTCATACCCGCCTATGCACATAAAAGCTTTTCTTTTTAAATCTTGCCAAGCTGCTTCATTCCTCAGCTTATTTATCTTTTTTTGTTGTTGTTTTCTTTTCCCCCACCTTCTCTCTTCCCATCCTGTTTTGGAGGGGGAGGACAGGGGGCAGAGGATGGGCTGGCACTGCTGTGCACACTCATTTAGTTGTAGGAGGACTTGGGACTGAACTCTGAGTGGGCTGAGCTGTTTCTTTTTGGGTTGTGGTTGGTTGGTTGAGGGTTTTTTTGGTATTTGTTTGTTTGTTTGTTTTTCCCAACACTTCCTAAGCTAGGCCTTCCTGTAAAATCCTGCTTTTTTCACATGTTAGTATGTGAATTGCCTTAGTCTTCACAGCTCCCTGGGGGAGCCACTCTTGTTTTTTCATTCCTACTGTGACAGAAATGCTGTGTGCATCCAAGATGCTGTACAAAAATAACCCACCAGATTTCTCCCAAAGACACACAGGATGGAGCTGTGCAGCCCTTTGTATCCTTGCATTCCCTAGTCCCATTCTTGAGCTGAGTGATGCCCTGACTGTACCAACAGCAATTTTCTGGCTGTGTCACAGGTTTGAGGGGGAATCTGAGGCAACGTGTGTTTTTGACCTCATAACAAGCCACTGTATGAACCAGCAGTGAGTGCCACCAGTGCCCAGGTCTTGGCATTTCTCTGGGGGATTTTGTGTTTGCATTTGTGTCTTGCTGGAGATTCCTGCCTGCCCTGTCAGTCAGAGTTTGGCACAAGGGTGTTGTTCCCTGGCAGGGCTGGCAAAGGGCAGTTGGTGGCAGTTGTGGTGGCAGTTGCAGAAGGTCGTTGTCTGCAATTCTTGGGCCTCAGGGTGGTTTAAAGGAGCTGAAGTTCCTCAGACTTCTGTGTGCTTGGTGGGGTTTTCCCTCCCCAGAGTGCTGATGTGGTGTTAGGTTTTAGCAGTGGCCTGTAAGGACTTGCAGCTTGAGCAGGGGTCACCTGGAATACAAACCTGAACACCACGTAAGTACAGGAAGAGTCAAAGTTCTTGAGCCATAGAAGGTGTGATGGTTTGGTTTAACAGGCTCCAGGGGAGATGCTGCATAACCAGAGGCTTGGGGGGAACCCTCACCCCAACCAAAACCAAAAAAACCCCATAAAACCCAACAAAACAAAACCTGACCCAACAATAAAAGCCAAACCTCTTAAGGTCAGTGGTCTGTAAAGGGTACAGGTTCCATTTGGGCATTTGAGAGATACGAGGAAGTGCTTCATCCAAATTTAACAATTCTGCTGTAAATGAAAATGACCCTTCAGGTGCTGGTTTTTAAGAACTGCTGTGGATGTGGCCGGGGGGAGCGGAAGAGGACACAACTGTGGAACTGTGTGCAGAGTTTACAGCTCCTTAGGCTTGGATTACAGCACCAAATGGCCCTTTGATTTTGTCGAGGCAATAATAACATTGCCCTGAGTTTCCTCTGGCAGATTACCTTTCAGCAGTGTGGAACAGCACCCTCCTAACTGTGGAGCAGGTCGGAGCTGGGCGAGTGCTCCGAGCAGGTTTCCTGTGGGTATTTCACAGATCTGCCAGTACAGACAAGACTTTTCCTGCCCCGAGCGGATTTGAAGACATTTGTGTGTAGACAGCAGTGACTGTGTTGTCAAGAGCTGAGTATCAGTTCCTCTCAGCTGTGTTTTTACCAATAAAACACTGCATTATTTGCAAAGGAATAGAGCCTCACCTCTAACCTGACCAAAGGTTCTGTGTTTAGATAGAGCCCAGATGCTTTGATGTGGAATTGAAAACAAACAGAAACGGGTAACAAATCTCCAGTGCTGCTGTTGTGAGCAGACAGAGGTGACCTTTCCTGCTGGCAGCACAGCCAGTGGTTCCCCTGCTCTGCTGAGAAGCTTCAGGTGACCATTGGCCTCTGGGATTCTCCAGCTAATTTTCAGTTTAGGCCCCCTCTGCTTCAGGTTTTTTGTTTTACTGAGCTGGTGCTTTGGCTGGGAATGGATGTGCTGACAGTGAAAGGGAAACTTGTGACGAGGAGTGGGATTAAATGACACACAAGGAAAACAGTGTTGTGATAATATTATTCCCCCTGAACCTACTCTCTTCCTCTCCCCCCTCCCCAAGGCCAAATGTGAGGGGAGAGCTTGATTTCCTTGGGGCTCTGAAGGCAATGTTGAGTCCCCCTTTAAAAACAGGTTCAGCTTAGCAGGGGGTTGGTGTGTCAGACTCAGTGCTTGCCTGAGCTGGGAAGTCGTGTTATATGAGCTTTTTAGAAAACACTTGTCATGTTCACATCTCTGGGTGTTCTTAAAAAGTCGTTTAAGGCTCAATTTGTGCAAGTCAAACAATGTATTCGAACCTGCCTTTTAAAAACCTGCCTGGATGAGTGAACTCAGAGTCAGAGGGAGCTGCTTTTAAGTGTTTGTGGGACCTCTTTGTACTGGATGTCTCTTGGAAAAAGAAAAGTTAATGTACCCATTTAATCTGGATAATCTCATTAAGCCTGTTTACGGTTAGTTTGTGTTTCAAGTGTATGGATACCTGGGAGACACGAAATTGCTCCTCTGGAGCAGTTTTTCTAGTGGGTGAGATGTTTATGTGTGCTTGATGGCTAATTCTGTTAGAAGAGGTGGAGAACGCTGCTGATCCATAGATCTTGCAGCTTGGAGGGATTATGTCTTTATTTAATATTCTCCAAATTGATGTGTGTATGTTTAACATTCCTCAAATACGGCAGGACTCGTGCGTGGTTATGAATTATTGGTGTTTGTTCTGAGTTGTGTGGCTCCAAAGCTGCCCATTTTCCAGCCCTTTGAAGAGACACTGTCTGTCACTGCCAGGGCTGAGGCTTTGCTGAGCTGCAGTGTTTGGGGACAGGGGACAAAGGGGGACAAACACAGCCCGCTGAGCTAACAGGTGCCTGGGCTGCGAGGAGGGAAGGTGTGCAGGGCTCAGGGCATGCCTTGGAGCAGGGTCAGCAATTACTGACAGCGACTCAAAGCCGGCTTTTTTTCCCAGATTTCCAGCTTCTGTTGTTTATTGTCACGACCTTAATGTTTCTTCAACTAGGTGTTCTATTTAATTATGATGTTTATAGTAAATACCAGCTCCCTTGGCTGTGTGCTCAGGCCCGTAGCATGCGGAGTGCTTTGCTTGTAACTGCATCCCTTGTCTCAGTTCATTATCTGTTAATGGTACTCGACATGACAGGCTTGTTTTGATAAATGGAGGCTGCCAGGAAAACCGGGATGGATTTTGCAGGCACTGGGATTGAGCTTTATTGCACTGGGTAGCACCAGGAACTGTTGCACACCAGACCATGCCAGGTCTGGGGCAGCTCCTCCAGCTCTGGTGAATCTCCACTCAGGATCTCATTCTCTCCAGTATATTTGCTTGACCCTATGAAAGTAGATTTTGCATAGTCTTACTGGGCTTTGTGCATGTGTAACTCACATTTCTCCCCCTTTTCAGACATCCAGCTTTCAGAAGTGATATTAAAAGAAATGTTGTTTTAAGTTTATAGTGCTATGACTAGCAAAGGTGTATTTCATGACCAAGAAAAGATCTTTTATAATCCATTTACAAAAGGCAAGATAAAAAGTCCCTGTAGCAAAATGGAGCTTGAGACTACTCTGCATGTTTTTTATTTCAGTCTCTGAAATGGGGGCAGCTCTCCATATCTCATAGGAAAGCCAATTAGTGAGAGTTGAGTTGTCTGTGATGTTGGTGATTGAATGCTGTGGCTGTTCTGTTCATTCAGGGATCTCCAATGTGCTGTACACAAGCAGATGGGACTGGAGATGATTTCACTGCCATCTCCCACACTGCTGAATTTGGAAGTTGCGTTGTCTTGGGTTTGCAAGACAGTGTCTGAGATTCAAGAATAGTCCCCAGTTCTGCTGCTGTGCTCAGGCTGCTGGAGGCTGCACTGTGCACTCTTTGAACCACTTTCATCCTACTGAGATACAAAACATTCTATGCGTTTTTAAATTACTGTTATTATTTGAGTGCATTTTCCCCATATGTACTGACTTTAAGGATTTGTGATCCAGGCTGGCGGGGTCGTGTGCCCTAAAGGGAGAAGGTGGTTTTGAACAAGTACCATCAAGCAGGGTATTTTTCAAATGATGGAACTTGGCCTGAATTAACTTACTGCTGGAAAGCTCTTTTGGAAGTCATTAGGAGTAAACAGTGATTTAAATACACACTGGAGCAGCAAGTTCCCTTCTCCGATTTGCCAGGTGTTGGGCCACATTTGATTAGAAAATTGAAGAGTGAGGATAAATGCAGTGTGGTTTCTTTGTGCTGACTTGGGGATTGGATTTCAGCTCTGGCAGGTTTGGAGCTCTCACACGGCTACTTGGTTACAGAGCTGGTTTTGAACCCGGCCTGGCAAGGACGGGCTCCAGTCGAGGAGCTGTCGTAGGATGAATATTGCAGGAGCAGAGCTCGTGCTGAACACCATCCTCAATTTGTATTGATCACAGGCCTGGGATGTGGCAAGGGCATTAGAATTAATCAGCTCCTTCAGCTGGGTGTGTGGGTTTAGGGAGCTATTTCTGGTAAGTACAGAATGAATTTCCAAGTTGGGTCTTTGTCTCCTGAAGGACTCCTGGGCTCGGGGATGAAACATGGTAGAAATATGCGTGGATAAAGAGAGGGGAAAATACACAACTACAAATAATTAACAGCATCTGGAAAGATTAAGTTGGCAGGCAGTACTTGAGGGTGTTGCTCTAATTAACTGGGTCTGTGAACCTTAATGATTATTATTATTGTTTTTTCTAAATTTTTATTTTTGTAAATCCAGGTCTGGGAAGGTGTACTCCTGTATTTATTTTATAGGTAAAATATTACTGCACGGCTAGGAAATGGATTTGCTCGGCAGGGATAAAGTGTACGTTGCCCTGTGGTAATGGATTACATAGATGACTTGTTCTGCATGTTATTCTGCAAGGGAAATAGCAAAGCTTTGCTCTAAAATTAAGTCAGTACTAACAGCTGAAAGGTCATGGTTGTGGTGTTGAAGAACAGAGCAAGACATTGTGAGACCGAGACGAGTTACAGGTTTGTGTGAATATTCATTATTTAAAAAAACCTACCCCAACCCCAATTAAATACAATTAAAAGGGACGTGTTTTGCTGAGCAGATGAATTTCTCATTCTAACAGGGGGGAAGGAAGACATGGTGGGGAAAGGATTTTAAACAAAATGGCTCGCTAATTGAACACACCGCGACCCAAACCCTTCTGCATGAAGTGCCTTTTGCCGTGGCCCTGCTCGGGCATCTCTGCCGGGGCTGAGCTCTGTCGGGACCCCTGTCGCGACTGTCGTGCCTTCCCCGTGTCGTGGGGGGGCCGGCCGGGCCATCGCTATTGCTGCTGCAGCTCGGGGGGGATGAGGATGATGCTTCGCCTCCCTCCTCCTCCTCCGCCTGCAGATGCCTTTTCTCGCTGACCACGCTATTAAAGCGCTGCCATCAATCACGGGGCTCCCGGTTCCGGCGGGGCCGAGCGGGGAGGAGGAGGAGGAGG
>WBMV01004363.1:276-11800 GCA_013396655.1 Campylorhamphus procurvoides | reverse complement strand
TTAGCAGAGCCCGTGAGCCTGCAACTCCAGGGCTGGAGTATTACACCTACTATCCATAAGTGATTTTTTTTTTAATACATCTAAGAAGAAACAGTGAAAGTAAAGACTGGATTTTGTTTATGAGGCAAAATAGCATGTTTGGTAGAGTAAGAATGAATTGTTAATGAATGTCACCTAATATGAGAAATGCCCTTTTTCAACTTGAGTAATCTATGAATCTTGTAATTAAGAGCTTCTGCTAGCAAAGTAAGCCAATTTGCTTAAAAAGAAAGAAATATTTTATTTTTCACAGCATTCTTTTCTTCAAATTTGTAGTGATAACTGGTTTATGTAACTGTCCCCGAATGTGGATGTTCATCTGGAATTTAATTTGGTTTATAAAACTTCTGAATTAGCTCTATGGAACGGGCTTTTTCTTTTTTCTTTCTTGAGGTTTCCAGGCAAAGAACAAACGCTCTTTTGCACTGTCAATCATTTAACCCACTCATGTTTCTACATTAACATTTTTGTATCCACTTGCTAATTAGCAAAGCATTCACTCATGTTAATTTATTACTTGCAGAATTAAAATATCAAATAAATACTGCAAATAATGTGTCAACAATATTTAGTCCTATAAGGAAAATATTTTTTTCCTGGACAAATGCTACATAAAACACCTAACATATGATCTTTTTAAGCCCACTGTATTACAGAATGATTTGTTTTAAAAAATAAGTGGGGAAAAAATGCAACTCAGTGTCATCCTGATTTAAAAAAAAAGTCTTTAGCTATGAAGAAAAATTCTAAATTCTAAAGAAATAATATTCCATCTTTCTAGCTAGACACTATATTATTAGAGGATGGTGATGCATAGAGTGATCACAAATTTCTAATGAATTCTGAAAATGATACATTAAATTAAAAAATTGTTGTCCTCTGTCCTGTAAACAGTGGTTACCATATCCAACCATTATCAAAAGCCTAAGCGCCTACATGCTCCAAACATTCTTCAAGTTGATCTGAGTATCATCAAAATTGCCGAAAACCTCTTTCAGAGAATCTTAAGAACAATCTGGTGCAAAATAAATGGCCTAAGTTCCTTCAGATAGTTTGTAAAGTGTTACTAAACACACAATAAATGATGCAGCAAAAAAAGTTAAGAGAAGAACATCTATTTTTGGATAAGCACTCAAAAAGTTTGGGTTTCTCATATGAAATCTTTCTCCTACATAAATAGCAAGATTTAGCAGTTTTTACAGTACTTGTAATTGCTGAAATTGAGAAATACAATGTGAAAAATATCTCGAACATCACTTTTCTGCCTGGAAGAGGAACTCCCAAACAAGTTTGGCACTGTCCATCCTGTCACTTGTGAAGAGATAAGAAGGCCATTCTCAGGAGAAAGGATCTATTGCCATTAATACACAGTGGCTCTGATATTTTGCTAGAATCATTAGATAATAATAAATTTTACTCCCGACTGAAGTATAAAGTGTTTGGGTTTTTTTAAAACAAAGAAATTTGGCTTTTTCCTACTCAGTAGGATTTTTATTCATTTTGTTGGCACCAAAAAGTTTTCACAAAAATTTCAACTGACCAAATTTTACTTAGAACTTGTTTTTCAAAAAGTTTTTCTTCACTGGTAATTTTTTATGGTATTATTTATTAGGAAGTTATGTGAAAGAGTAGGTTTCCCCGAATACTGAAAATCAGGAAAAGAAAAAAAGATTAAACTCAAAAATAGAATTATCAGTTTACATCCTTACTAAATTAAACAAATTTTCCCTTTTTTTGTTTTTTTTGTCCAGCTGCTGTTGGTACTGTTCTTATTATCCAGAAAAAAAATAAACCTGCCTATGATGGGCTATTTCTACAAAGCAGTACTTGCAAATATTTTCTTGAGTTGCTTCTTACAGCATAGTTAACAGAGGCAGACAACAGATGCAGCACTTGGCTCAGAAGAGAGCCAAAAACTTTGCAGAAAACAGCATCCATGTCCTGAGTAATGGTGTTAATATGTCACAGGGTACCACCTCTAGCCATCGGAGCAACTATCCCTATAATGTCAGAGGTCTCAATTCTAGAACAAACTCCCGAGGGAGGATGCAACTCTCAGAGTACAGTGAGTGCTTGGGGTCTCTCACTGAGGCTGGGGCAGAGTGAGACAGTTTCCTTGCCTGCAGAAGGTGTGCAGTGGAACAGGACCTGTGTTGCCAAGGAGGTGCAGGAAGACATCAGCAGACTGAGTGGTATCAGAGAAGGTGAGAAAGAGATCTACTGATTTTTCAAGACCCTGCAGCCCGAAGTCTCAGCTGTATTGAAGGAAGATCAGGCGGTCTGTGCTACTTGGGTTAGGAAATGGTAAAGGCTGGAAGCCTGTGACTTCTGGAAGCAGAAAGAAGGCTCCTGCTTCACCTGCATACCTCCAACTAAAGAACAGATGCAGTACCCTCACAGCAGATGAGGGTCTGGGAACTCTGTCCAATTAATCATCTGAGTAGTTAAGCCTGAGCCATGCAGCAGCACTAGAAGGAAGTGACAAGTGATAATAGTGGGAGGCTCCATGCTGTAGGGGATGGGGGTCCACATCTGCTGAACTGACCTGCTGTGTTGGGAGATTTACTGCTTGCTGGATATTGGATCCAGGTTGCTGTGGATATACTGACAAGGTTTGTCCAACCCTCAGACTGTTACTCCTTGCAAATCTTCACATGGGTACCGATACTGCCAGAGGAGACCTGGAGCATATCAAGTGTGACTACATGCATCTGGGAGCAATGGTCAAGGGTATGGGGGCCCAGGCAGTTTTCTCATTGATCTTTCCAATGAAAAGCAAGAGCTTGAGGAGGAATGGAAGTATCCTGTGAGTCAAACAGTTGGTTGCCCAGCCGGCAATGACAATCAGTATTTGTATTTTATGACCACAGGGACCCTTCTTTAAGGATTGAAGACTGTTAGATGTGGGATCCACCTGATCACATGGGGCAAAACCATCTTTACCAACAGACTGGTCAACCTGGTGAGAACTTTAAACTAGAAATAATAGGGGAGAGAGATGACTACCCACAATAAAGTGAGGGAGTACTGGAATGGGTTGGCAAACAAAGGGTGAAGGGTGTTATGGAAAAGAGAGCTTGTAATCGGCAAAACAGGGCTGAAAGGGAGACACTGCTGGACACAATTCTTACAAACAATGAAGTTTTTCTTAAAATTCTTACAAACTGTTGGTGATGTGAAGCTTGGGGAGAGTCTGGACTGCATTGACTATGAGATGGTGGAGTTGAGCATACTGATATCATAGACCTGCTTGGATGAAACCCATGAGGCGGTAGTCCTGGAGAGAAGATGGGATCTAGGAGACCTGATCAATATTCAAGGATCACCTCCTCCAAGCTCAAGAACAGTCCATCACAATGAGCAGGAAATCAAGCAAAGATGACAGATCTGCATAGATGAACAAGGAGCTCACAACTAAAACATGAAAAGGAAGAACACAGGAGCTGGAAAAAGGGGCAAGTGACCCAGGAGGAATCCAGAGACACTGTCCAAGTGTGCAGAGATGGGGTTAAGAAAACCAAAGCCCACTTGGAGTTGAAACTGATGGGGGATGTGAAGAGCAACATTAAGGGTTCCTACAGGTACATAAGCAGAAAAAATGAAGACCAGAGAAAATGTGGACCTGGTGCTGAATGAGGTAGGGAACCTAATGACAAAGGCTGAGGTACTTAATGCCTTCTACACTTGAGTTTTTACTGGTAAAGACTGATATCAGGAATACAAAGCCTTTGAGATCAGAGGGAAAGTATGCAGCAAGGAAGAATTCTCCTCAATAGAGGAGGACCCAGTTAGGAAAACATTTAAAAAATTGGAGATGCATAAGTTCATGGACCTGATCGGATGTACTCATGAGTGCTGAGGGAGCTGGCTGATGTAATTGCAAGGCCACTTTCAATTATCTTTGAACAGTCATGGTGATCAGGGAAAGTTCATGAGGACTGGCCTTCCCCCTGATTCTTGAGTAGACACTCAACCCTATAGACACCATCATTAAGCTCCAGACAATTGAGACACTTCCTAATATACAGGGATACCCCACTGCCTTCTTCCTTGCCTATCCCTTCTGAAGAGTTTATAGCCATTCATTGCAGCATTCCAGTCATGCAAGTCATCCCACCATGTTTCTGTGATGACAACTATGTCATAGTTTTCCTGCTGCACAATGACTTCCAGCTCCTCCTGTCATCCCATGGACTGGTGTATGCTCAGTTTCCTCATGTCGTCATAAACCTGATCTTTTCCCATGATGGGAGGGACTTCTTTCTACCAGTCCCTACCTTTAGATTCAGGGTCTTGAAAGATGTGGGAAGAGAGATTGCCAGTGTCAGGGTGGTTGAAGTCCCCCAGGAGGATCAGAGCCTGCGAGTGTGATGCTTCCTGTAGCTGAAGTAAGAACACTTCATCAACAGGCTCCCCTTGATCTTGTGGCCTGTAGTAAACACCAACCATGAGGTTTCCTTTGTTGGCTTTTCCCTTATTTTTACCCATAAGCTCTCAACCCATTCATCACTGATTTTCAAAGACAGCTCTCTCCAGTCAATCCATTTTTTTACATAGAGGGCAACCCCTCCATGCCTTCTTCCTTGCCTGTGCTTTCGGAACAGTTTATAGTCATTGATTGCAGCACTTCAGTCGTGTGATTTGTCCCACTAAGTTTGAGTGACAGTGATTAAATCATAGCCTTCCAGGTGCACAGTGGCTTCCATCTTTTCCTGTTTGTTACCCATGCTGCATATGTTGCTATAGAGGCACTTTATTGGGCCTATCAACCTTGCTAACTTTTTAGAGGAACGCAATCTAATTCCTTTGTGGCATTTCACAAGTATCATTCCTAATATTTCTTTTATAAATTATTTTAATATTATATTTTATATATATATGTAATTACAATTACTTTTCAATATTTAACACAGCATACAAAACATGCAATAAATGTTTTTAAAAAGAATTTATTCTTCCTGGAAAACAATTTAAAAATCATTTGCTACCAAAAGCAGACATAAAAAAATATCATGCTTGAGCAATGATGGATGCTATAAAATCAGCTTTGAAAAGAATGCTCTATTCCTGATAATGGTCAGTTGGCCATAATACTAGAACCAATTGATGAGTCTTATTGGAAATAGAAAATAAAGTATAATAGATTGGAACAATAAAAAAGACAAGAAGTTTGACTGTGTTATGTTGGTTTAATAGATATCAAAACTGATAAGGTTTTAGCAGCCACTGATAATACATAAATGTTTAATTATCCAAAAAAGAAAAGACAAAGCATATACATTTTACTTTTCTTAACAACTAGAACTTTTATATATAAAACATAAACTAAAGTCTACTGAGGTCAGCAAAAAGGCTGTTTTGACATTATTGGACTCAGGCTCAGGGCCATAGTGCATTTACAGCTGTCAGTTAGACTAGAGCCAGTATATAAAGAAAGCCATTTTTATCTTAAAATTAATAAAAACTTAGAATTTTCAGTTAAAAATGCATATTCCATAGGGAAATATATTCCTAAAAATTCTAGAGGCTTTCCTAAATGCAGTGAAATATCCACTCTCCTTTTCTTTAAATACAGTGCTTACATCAACTCCAGTACACCTTTCTACTCAACAGAATTAAGGAAAGATGACATACACATGGAGTTTACATCCTTTGAAATCATTCCCAAAAATTTCACGAGGCACAAAAATCTCACCACATAAAACAAAAGACAGTCTTATGAAATGTTATCTGTATTTAACTTACTAGGAATAGGTCTAAGGACATCAGGAATGAGAATCTCCACCAAAGCCTGGTACATCACATGGTCACAGTTACCCATCCATTTCAGAATAGACTCATTTTTGCACAGAGTAATTAGTTTTCGTTTTGGAAGTCGACTTTCTATTTCACTCAGATTGCTGGTGTGAATAAATGTAACAAATAGAAATGCATTTACATACAGATAAGGAAAGTACAACGGATTTTGAAATAGATTATTTAATATAAACTTTATAGATGTCTCTATTATATCCATTTGAAAGTCTAACTTGGTCATATGAAACTAGGGGATAAAAATGGTCTCCAAAGTTCTGCTCCAGACCATAAATTATGCAGAGGTATGATAAAATGGCCCTTGCAATTTAAACAGACCAGATGATATATTGTGAAAAGATACTTCGAATTTAGTAATCCAAAGGAAAAAATAGATGTATACAATCCTTTCAAGGCTGCAGTTTGACATATACCAACAACCTACATGTCAAATAGCAAACAACACAAATTTAACCTGAAAAACTGCTGATACCAGAAAAGGTTCTTAGCCTATATATAAAACTAAGTCTTTCTTTGATTTGACTCCTGCTGTTATATCATGATGGTGAACAGTAAGCAAAGAGACATTTACTGACCTCGGTTCAATAATAGCTGTGTCGTCACCTGGAGCAGAGGGAGAATAGCGCCAGAAAGTTTGCCACAATTTTTCTATCAGGCTAAACTGAAGATTCACAATAACATCCACTATTGCCTAAAAAAATATAAAACCACTGCAGATAGTTTTCTGTGATTCCTCCCCAATTCTTCCCAGGGATATAGCTGCCCCTGGTCATTTTGCAGAAAAAATGTTAAAATGTATGCTTATAAATAAATTTATAATATCCTTTTTAATAATTCTTTAGCAAAACTTTTCCAGCTTTCCAGACTACCATGGACAGAGACTCAGATCAGGCCAAGACAAAACACATGGAAACCTCCAGAAAAGAACCTAAGCACATATACCAGGTGAATTCACCTAAACAGAACTTTTAATACTATTGCAAACACAAAGGAAACCTGCTATTTCATTAATTTTGTTATTTCATTAGATGCTTTAAAGCCCCTTCAACAATAATTTTAAAACACGTTATTCAATATAAAATGCGGTCTTAAATACTTAAACAAACTGCTCCTTTAAAACTTGAAGAAAAATTGAGTTTGCTTTTAACATAACTATTAGAAATAATAATTTAATCTAATTTCAACTCCTATAAAGAAAGCAAAATTCTGTATATATATTATCTAAAGTTTGTTTTATCTAAAATTCTCAAAACCTACATATGATTACATTCCAGTATCGGTATTCTATTACATATTATTTTCTTTCCCTGTTAAGACAGAAATTCCAGAAGTCTTTTTACAAATGTCCTTTCTGAATAAGCAAAATATTTGAGGAGCACAAAAGATGCAAGTAAACTGGCCATAATCTGCTTTGTGTCAGTCATCCTGTTGTACTGATTCTCACTAGAAAACACAAATTTTCAAAGAATGATTTCTGTGAAATGCCACTTTTCTTACCTCACAGTGTTCTCGATAAAGACTTTGCAGTGATTTTATGTCCTCAAGGGTAGTACCATCTGGCAGAGAAGATATTTCAAGTTCCCCAAACTCTGGAAGTACTCGAGATGCATCTGTTTCCATGACAACATAACAGAATAAAGCTATTGCAAAGTATGCCAATTACAGTTTGATTAGAAAACATTTAAGGATGATGTAAAGAAATAAAGTCTAAAAGTTTATAATGTCCAAAGAGTAATATCTTTCACAGTTAATGTATTTTAAAGTTTAAAATTGTGAACAAACCGGCTAGCTATTTTTAAAGCAAAAGATATTAATTTTTTCTTGACAGATAGCAGATAAAAATGATTGCACAAATATCTTGTATCTGTATAGAAAAAAGATAAGACATTTTCAGAATACGACAGGATGAAGCAGAATATTCATGTCAGCACATAAGAGATTAATATAATTTAATAGTTTTTATTTTGATCAACTGAATAGTTTTTGCATTGACATGCATGTTTTTTACCCAGTGATCAGTGTACCTATCCAAGCCATGAGCATCCAGTTCCTCCAGGAGAATGCTGTGGAACATAGTGTCAAAGGTTTTACTGAGGTTTAGGTAGACAATATCCACAGCCTTTCCTTCATCCACTAGGCAGGCCACCTTATCATAGGAGATCAGGTTATAGAATTATAGAATGGTTTGATTTGGAAGGGGTGTTAAAGGCCATCTGCATCAGTTGTGTGACTTGTCCCACCATGTCTCTGTGATGGCAACTATGTTATAGTTTTCCTACTGCACCACGGCTTCCAACTCCTGTTTGTTGCTTATGCTGCGTGCATTGATGTAATACACTTCAGTTGTGTTATCAATCCACTGCCTTTTCGGGGGAGAAGCTCTAATTTCTGCTTGACCATTCTCAGCTGCTTCCGTGGTTTCTAGCACAGCAATAACCCTCACATCCTTGCTGCTGTATGGATCTCCATCATGTACCTCTACTGAACAGACTGAAGGACCTCTCTAGCACACCACCCTTCAAACAATGGCATGCTGCCCCCAGGCTTATCTCCAGTGTTCCTGATTTTATTCCTTTCAAATCTAGTTTAAAGCTCTCTCGGTAAGTCCCACTAACTCCTGTACAAGAATCCTTTTCCCCCTTTGAGAGAGGTGCACCCCAGCTGTTGCCAGCAGGCTCGGTGCCATGTAAAACAACCCATGATCAAAAACCTCAAAATTCAACTGGTGACAACAGGCTCAGAGCCAGGTATTCATCTGTATGATTTTCCTTTTTCTACACTGTTAGTTTCAAACCTCAGTTTGGAATTCCTTCCTAAAAGCTTGGAGTCAACGCCTTAGTGTTGGTAAAGATGTTTAACAAAAGACACAAAGGATGTGCATATCTGATGTTATCTGCCTTAGGCACAGCCTTTTGTTCTGATCTCTCCCCAGTCTGGGAGGAGAAGACTGGCTTGGGTGGGGGAAGGGGTCAGCGTTTCTGCTCTTTCTGCTCAGGTCAGCAGTTCAGCGGNTATAATTGCATTTCCCCTTTTTGGGGGGTAGCCAAAAAGACCTTTTGACTGTTTGCCTTGTCGTTTGGGGGTGGAGGGGTTTATTATAAACTGTTGTTGTTTGGTTCTTTTCTGGATATATATATATATGTGTATTGTGGTTAAGAACTGTTATCTTTTTCTTTATATATATTTTTCCTAATTAAAGTTCTGTTTTCTAAATTTAAAGGAGAGGGATTATTTCTTGGCCAACATAGATACCTTAGTTCTCCCTCAAACTAAGACATACACCCACTGTTCCTTGCAAGTGAAAGAATAAAGGAGAACACTGTTCGTGCTCTAGATCCTTCAACCACTCATCCCAAAGCCCTGAGGTCCCTCTTGATTGTCCTCAGACTTCTTGTTTGGACTTTATGATTGGCCACCTGAAAAAACAGTAATGGATAATAATCAGAGGGCCATACTAGGCTACAGAATTTCTTGGTAATGTCTTTTACCTGAGCCCCAGGGAGGCAGCAGACTTCCCTATGGGTTGGGTCTGGCCAGCATATCAGGCGGGCCTCTGTTCCTCTCAAAAGGGAGTCACCAATGACAACTACTCCTTTTTTCTTGACCAAGGCGGTTGTGATGCAGGGGATAGATTTACTCACCCTAGGCAATTCCTCCAACCTGAATGGACCTTTGTCCATATTGTAGTGTGTCCATATTGTATTTGTGTTCAAGAGGCATATGGATGTGGCACTTGGGGATATGGTTTAGGGATGATTATGGTGGTGTTGGGTTGATGGTTGGACTAGATGATCTTGAAATTCTCTTCCAACCTTGACTATTCTGTGCCTGGTCTTCAAGTTCTAGAGCCTCATACTTATTGTAGAAGGGCACCTGGGAAGCTGAGGTAGGCCAGGAGGGGATTTGCCTGCTGCCTCTAGTAGACACTTGTTTTCATTGCCCCCCATCTTTTAAGTCCCCTCCTTCTACCTGGTGGTGAGAGGGTAGAGGATCCTTTGATTCTTGTGATGTGGCCAGCTGGTACATTTGCCTAAGGGATGGCAAAGAGTCAACCTCCTCCTCAGACTCCCTGATACTTCTTAACCTTTCTACCTCTTCTCTTAGCTCTACCACTGGGTTGAGCAAATCATCCACTTCATCACACTTCACAAAGCTGTTGTCTCTACTGACATCCAATACCAGTGCCAGGCTCTGGCACTCCCTGTAGCCCAAGACCTAGATGGCTGCTTGTTTCATGGCAGATCTGTCTGTGTCACAACATCCTTTCTGGATGCAGAGGACATAGCTCCCCACCGAGTGGATACAAGAGCTGAGCTCCTTCTGAGAGAGTAATGACCACCAAGTGAGCTGACCTCTTGAGCTGGTAGGTGACTGCATCCTCCCTTTGCAAACTGCCACGCCACACCCTGTTTACCTACTCTGCTCCCTGTGCTCCTGTCCTAGTTACAGTGGTTGGGACCAGTTTATCACTATGTGGGTATAACCAAAACTGTGTATTCTACACCCTCTATGTCATTTCTGATGAACTGTTAATAATGGATCATTTGCAGCAGCTGCCCAGGGCACACCTGACACCTCAGGCTACAAGTTGGGTGTTAAAGAACCCTGTGAGGCATGTAAGGGTTTTTTTGTGGTTTAAAACAATTTTTTCTCTGTATCATTGTATTTATTGTAATCTTTCTTTTTTTTTAGTAAATCGTAACTCTGACTTGTAATCTCTCTTGAGTTGGATTAACTTCTTCTGCTGTTTTACCTTTAAACCAGCACATCTTTTGGTGTAAACGTGGGGCATGAGAGAGAAGTCAGAATTACAATTTCATTTTAAGCATTTGTGTCTTTGAGTACAGAAACTCCCTGATCATCATGTTAATCAATGTATTCACATGGTGTTGTACCTGAGCCTGTACATATTTCTGCATATGGGGAACTATTTGCCTGTCATGATGCTCTCTTTAAGACCAGGGAGAGGTATCAAAATTGCTTTATTAATATACTATGTATATTTCCAGATATACATATATATATATATATATGTATATACATTCTGGCGGATCTCAGCAATATCTGTACAACTGACTGTACTGGAGGCTGAAGTGAGCTTGACTGGGAAGGAATGGCATAGACACCCCCATCGTGACTGTTCCAGAGGCCCCGTGTATCCTTGGCATAGATTATCTGAGGAGTGGGTATTTCAAAGACCCAAAAGGACTTTGTTGGGCTTTTGGCATAGCTGCTGTGGAGACAGAGGAAATTAGACAGTTGAACACTTGCCTGGTCTCTCAGAGGATCCTTCTGCTGTGGGACTGCTGAAGGTTGAAGAACAATTGGTACTGATGGCCACAGCCACAGTACACCGTCAGCAATACTGCGCGTGGACTGTGACTCCATGACTCCTATACATGAGATGATCCATGAATTGGAGAGCCAGGGGGTGGTCAATAAGACTCACTCACACTTTGATAGACCTATGTGGCCGGTGTGTAAGTGCAGTGGAGAGTGGAGGCTGACAGTGGATTACCGTGACCTCAATGAAGTCACACCACTCCTGAGTGCTGTTCTGCTGGACATGCTGGAGCTTCAGTACGAGCTGGAGTCCAAGGCAGCCAAGTGGTATGCCACCATCTACATTGCCAATGCCTTTTTCTCCATTCCTTTGGCAGCAGAGTGCAGG
>WBMV01004353.1:1263377-1278113 GCA_013396655.1 Campylorhamphus procurvoides | reverse complement strand
AAGGGGCAGGAAAGAGAAACAGTCGTGCACAACTGTCCCTGTTCTTGTGTTGCTGCTCAGGCATCGTGGCAGGGCAGTCACAGGCTGCAGATGTCTCTTAACTGTGTAACCACTGCCAGGTCCCTGAACAGATCATGGCTATGCAGGGAAAGAGCTGTAGGTGGGGTCCTTAGGAGAACAGGCATTCCAGCCTTAAATTTTGGACCTGTGTACACTGACTACCAGAAAGGAAATCACAGAATCATTGAATGGCTTGGGTTGGAAGGGACCTTAAAGATCACCTTGTACCAACTCCCTGCCACAGGCAGAGACACCTTTCACCAGAACAGGTTGTTCAGAATTCCATCCAACCTGGTCTCAAACACTTCCAGGGATGGGGCATCCACAAGGCAACCTGTTCCCACGCCTCATCATCCTCACAGTAAAGAATTTCTTCCTAATATCTAATCTAAACTTATTCTCTTTCAGTTTGAAGCCACTCCCCCTTGTCCTGTCACTACATGCTCTTGTAAATAGTCTTTTCATCTCATCTTTTTCTATGTTCCCTTCAGCTAATGGAAGGCCACAGTTAGGTCACCTCAAAGCTGTCTTTTCCAGGCTGAACAATCACAATTCACTTAGCCTTTAGTTATGTGGCAACAAGAGTGAGTTTGCCTTGGTAAGGCACATGTTACTAGGCTGCAGAAAGGGGGCACACAGAGCCTATCACAGCACAGCAGGCAGAGTGTAAACAGAGCTCTTAAAACACAGAGCCATATGACACCCGAGATATGAAAAGTGGCTCTATGTGTTTCTGTATTGACAGACTGGGTGTGAGGAGAGAGGTGCCCTCCACGGTTATATTGGGTCTGGCTGAGATGGAGTTCATTTCCTGGTAGGAGCCTCACAGTGCTGCATTTTGCATTGCTTGCTAGAAAGGGGCTGATAACACACCAGTGTTTTGGCTACTGCTGAGCAGTGCTGGCACAGCATCAGTGCTGCCTCTCCAACGCTTCCCCCCCAAGTCAGTAGGCGGGGGATGGGCAAGATCCTGGGAGGGGACACAACTAGGACAGCTGACCCAAACTGACCAAAGGGACATTCCGTACCACGTGATGTCAGCTCAGATATGAAAGCTACAAAAAGAGGAGGGGAGGAGGTCTTCCATTATTGATGATGTTTGTCTTATGGAGCAACCTCTACGTGTGCTGAAACTCTGCTTCCCAGGATGTGTGTGGACAATGCATGCAGCAGGGAAGTAGAGAACAAAGTTCCTTCTTTTCTCTTTGCTTGCATGCACACAAAATTTTGCCTTTAGTAAACTGCCTTAGCCTACAAGTCCTTTTCCGTGTTATTTGCTCTGCCCAGTTGAGCTGAGAAGGGGGATTGGCTTGGTGAGCATCTGGCATTCAGCCAAAGTCAACCCACCACAGCAGTGCAAAGTACAGAAAAATATTTGACACACACAGAACAGAAGCTCCTCTAAGTCACTACATCAACCCACTAAGTCACGGCAGAAATGACTTTGCTGCAGCCTTGTCCCTAGGAGCCAGAAAGCCACGCCAGTGGTGACCTGTGCAGTGAAAAGCCCCAGATCACAAATAGCCTGGGACAGCTCAGCACCTGACATTACTTGTGCAGGTCCCTGCAGCGGGTGACTGCCCTCAGTCCTGACTGCTGCTTAACACTGAGAGCACCCAGGAAGGAGAGTTTTGTCTGGGTAGCTGGATCCTTCAGGACCCACCACCTCCTTTGGTATTAAATCTGTTTCCCAGCACCAAAGCCAGGTTCTGCTCGCTACTAAATTCATGCCTTAATCTCCACATTCTATCCAGTGAACAAGGACAACGCTGTACTTTGTTGCAGCCCTGTACACACTTGGAGAGTGAGGCCAAGCCTCCTCCACCCCTCCAGTGTCTGGTCTTAGCCAAAGCAGGCAGCACAAACAGGGAAAATGTTCTACAGTATCTTCCCTGTTTCTACATCCCCTTGTCCTCAGCTTGGGTTTGCTTTGGGGTATTTTTGCCTGTTTGTGGGGGGCTGGGTTCTGGTTCTGCAGCCTCAAGAGGACAGGATGAACTCCGCAGCTCCTGACCCACTGTCTCAGAAACCTTTCCCACTCTCTGCTGTCCAGGCTCTCACCCACCCTGTACAGCTGGTTGGACCTACACAGGGCACTTGGCCCTGATCCCTGCGGAATGCCAAGCTGTGTGTTTGCACCTATCCATCCTCCGCCTGCCAAGGTCTCTCTGCCTTCCAGTCACATTATCTGGAATGGAATCTGAGCCAGTGTAAACATTGAGCAATGCAGGAGCCACCTACACCTGGAGGTGCCCCCGAGAGCAGCGGGGCTCGCACGCAGCGATGCTGCTGCTGCGGTGGGTCAAGAGAAAACACCTCCCGCAGCAGGGTCTGCAAAGCACCCGAGGCCAGGGAGACCCGGGCAGGCAAACCCGCTCCCGAGCACAGCCAGGCTGCTGGTCCGGGCGTGCCGTGCCCGGCAGCCCCGGCAGCGGCTCCAGTGCCCAGCACATCCCTCCCCGGGGCAGCGCCTGTGCCGGGGGTGCCGCTGCCGAGCCGGGCCATGCGGGGCCAGCGGGGCCGAGCGCTGTGCTGGGGCAGGGGCTGCTGCGGGGCCGGGGCGGCGATGGCCTCGCTGGGCTCCGGAGGGGAGCAGCGGGGACACGGGCCGAGCCTTTACCTTGCTGATGTCCCAGAGCACCAGCCGGCTCTGGCGCTTGGCGAACTCGAGGGCGGTGGCTCTGCCGACGCCGTGGCCAGCGCCCGTGATGAGCACCAGCTCCCCGCTGACGGACTTTCTGCTCACGGGCAGGAAGAGCTTCACGAACGCCTCCAGGTAGGAGAACACCAGCGTGCCCAGGAACAGCAGCGTTTCCACAAACAGATTCATTGCTGTTTTCCCCCGAGGGTCCTTGCTGGCCCGGCAGGACTGCACTCCCTTTTGAGGACGAGGCGGGTTGCTGATTTACCAGCGGCCGCCCCGGCTCGCCCCGCTCGTCCCTGTCCGTCCCAGCAGGATCCTCCCCCGGGCGGGGCGGCTCCCTGCCCGTGTCCTGCTGCGGGCCCCGGGGCAGAGGTGCCGAGACTGCTTTTCGATTTCCCTGTTGCTCGGTCCCATGAGGTCCTTGAGCAGTTTTCTTCGTGGTCCTGCCTTCCACTGCAGACCTGTGCACTGTCAGCAGACTTTGTCCCATATCTCCCTCTTCCAGGTCACTTAAGGAAAGCGGAATGGGACTGGTCCTTTCGACTTGTGGAAACAGGTGAGCTCTTGCCTGGCTGCTCTCTCTTACTCTGTCTGTTAATTAGTGATCCGGACTGAGACCTTTCATTTTATCCTATGGCTGCTTATTTTCCTCAAGTCCTTTGGAAAATGGTATTGACTGCCTGAATTGGGTCATCCTTATCTAATCGATTCTAAATCACAGAACTCACACTTGGACTTTCTTGTGTGTAAATGGAGTATCCAAAACCTTAACCAGAACAGGAATGCTTATAGGAAATAGGAGAAAAGTAGTTTCAGGTGTTTTTTTCCAGCCCTAAGGATGCAAATGAATGGTCTTGATGATTGCTGACCTTACTCCTTTGCTTTTCAGTTAAAAAACTACATGTATCACAGTCATGTCTATAATTTTATTTAAGAATATTTTTGAGCTGCTTGGGGAGGAGTGAAGGTTTCATCAGTATGTGTAAACTCACCAAAATCAGTCTCCAGTTAAGATTATAGTTCTTGAAAAGTATTGTTTTTTCCTGGTGGTTTGGCTGCATTGTTACTCACCTTGTCTGTGATAGACTGAGTCAGCTCCAGCACAGAGATTCCAAACTAGGCGCTTCCTCCTTTTCTCTTGGATCTTCAGTCTCTGCTTAATTAACACATCAGCAGTTGGGCCAGACCCCAATTGCACAGCTCAGCGGTGCTGTCATTTTCCTGGCATGGGGCTCCAGTCAGTGCTGGCCAAGGCAGAGGAGGCAGGGAGGGCATAGAAACACTGACTCCAGGAGACACCTCAGCAGGAGGCAGAGCACAAGGCCAGAGTCACCAACCTGACCCATAATGAGTCAGTCCTAAGCCAGGGTGTGTGGTACCACTCTTCAAATTTTGGGCTTAGCTGTACATGGCTATATGAAGCTTGCTCACATAGGGTGGGCACCAATAATGACCAGTCTTCTTTGGGATAAGTTTCAATTTTCTGTTGAGGCCAGAAAGAGAACTGAGGAATCTGGGAGGCTTGATGAATCAATTCTGTCACTGGTGTTCAGGAAATGAAGACATAAATCCTTGCTTTTGCATATGTTTCTTTATGCCAAACAGACTTGTAGCCATAGGAGACAGGGAAGAACTGTAGCCACATATGAGGTACTGCACAGGTTGCCTTGCCCAGTAATTCTTCTGGGCTTTGAGAGACTAGAATAGATCTGACAAAAAAGGAGCGAACACAGTCTCCCTTTCCTGAGGTCTGCATATGCTGAGAAACAGACTCTACAGCAAGTGCTGTCTGTCCCCAGATGGATCTTTGTCTTCCAGTTTAATGCCATTGTGAGAATCCAAATGATGCACAAGGCTAGTGGAAATGGTGTGCCAGGAGAAGCCCAATATCTTGTCTGATGTGTCCTACTGAAGCCAGTCTGAGAAGAGGGCCTAGTCCTCAGGATGCTGACTTGTCTGTCTCAGGGGTCTTTTTGAGCTTTCTCTTTGGAGTCATTGGACCGTCTTTTTCCCTTTTCTGAAGTACCTGTTTACAGGACAGCACAAAACGCTCAGGTGAGCAGGATGGATTCTACTGGAAGCCACCCATTTCCAGCTGTGCTGAAGGTGGCAGCATGTTCAGGCCTCCCTCAGACAGCAGCAAGCCAGGAAGTGCCTGCAGTGGTTGGGAATTGCACAAGTACGTGCACAAATAATCTTTGGTCTGAGTTTCATCAGGTGCTGCTCTCTTGTACCACAGGCTGACGACCTTTGGGGGTTTAACCTCCTGGTCAAGGTGGGTCCCATCAGTTCAGCCCACTGGCTTGTGATGAGGAGCTGTGCAAAGGCTCATCTGGAGCCTTCCCCCGTGTACCCTCTGCCCAGGCACCTACCTTTAAGCCCTGGCCTGGGCCCCAGCCCTTGGATGGGCTGTGCTGGTGGCGTGCCATGCCTGGCCCTGTACCTCACTGGTCCTGATGTGGTTTCCTGGTGTGACATGGGAATCTGCCTCATCCCTGCAGCCTGGCTTGGTGGTTGGCAGACTCTGGCTGACCCTTTCACCATTGTGGCACCTGCTCCACTGCCTTTTCTTGGACCTAGTTCACACCTTCATTGAAAAGAGACAGCTTTGGGTTAGAAAATATATTTATTTGTAATAAGGAGTGTTGACAGTGCTAATGCATGATTGATAATTGATGACATTAGGCATTACATTGCAAACAAGGCTGCATTATTTTCAATAATGCAAATAATTAAATTTAATTAATTAATTTAATTATACTCATTACAAATGCACGTGAAACCAAGTGTTCAATGGGGCACATTTTTTTACATTTAAAAGTATAAATTGAGGTGAAACAGGCCACCCACCTCCTGTATAAATTGCTTCTTGTAAGACAGCTTTGCTCAGGGAGGAGTCCAGATTAACATTCTCAGGCAATCCCTTTGTAGCTGTGCTGCCCCAAACACAGGGAATTCCTGTGGGAATTCCTGTCTGCCTCAACACTATGAGGCAGAGGCAATGTGACATAGATACATTCAAAGCAGCCCTTCTAGAGCTGCATCTCTGCTTTGCTAACATTTCATGTCATACAGGAGTGTTTGGGCTGCAGGTGTAGGATAAACTCTTCAGTGTGCCTGGAAGTGGTGGCCTGGAAGCACCTGTCTTAGTTCTGTTCTGAACCAAACCAGCTGAGCTATGCTCAGCACATGTTCTGTTTCCACTTGTGCCCCTGGGAAATGAGAATCAATTCTTGCTTTTCAGTGGGTGCTCCTCTGCCCAACCACGGCATCAAACTTTGGAATGGCAATCTTCTTCAGAATATTCAGGGCACGTTCTGGAACCACCCTGAAAGAGATGATAACATGAAATTAAATGTGGGATAAGAAAAACTTAAATTGTAGGGAAAAGTGGCAGGGAAGAGCTAGTCTGTGAGCAAAAGGCATGCACACACGTGGACTGAGACTAGGTCTTAAACTGGGCATTAGTTCCAAAGAATACATAGCTCTCATCAATCTCTAATTAAATTCTAATCCCAGCCAAATCCTGGTAGTACAGTTTCAGTGCTGGGTATATACTGGGCAGTATTTGGGTTGCAATATTGCTGCAGGATGCAGGAAGGCTCAATACTGTATAGATACAGGTGTGTATTACATGTTTCATGCTCTGAAAAGCAGCAGGTCTAAGGCTGAAGGAAGGATGAGATGTTAACACTGAGGTACAGTTTCCTCACTTAGCATTCTTTCTCTTAAGAGTTGTATCACTTTGTCACCCTGTTCCAAATTAAGACAAAAAGCAAAGTTATCCTAAGGGCTTTGATGGCATTAGTTTTGATCTGTCTATGCTTCTGCAGACTTGCACTGTCAGCAAGCAGCTCTTGCAGATGCAAAAAGACTTAAAAACGTTTTGCCACTGTCTGGTGTTGGGTTTTGCAAACAGGATATTACCAAATGTTTTGTGAAACACTGTAGGAGTTAACTGAGAAGTTAACTTAGTTGTTCTGATGTGAATTACAGATTTGGAACTTGAGCTCTGGTAAAAACACCTCCTCAGCAGAGCAGCTACACTGCATATGAAAGATGCGTGAGAAGATGCTTTTATGTGTCAGAGAGCAGTAGAGCCATTTTGAAGCAAAGTTCCCAGCCTCTGTGATCTCTATCTTTGGTGCTGACATAAAGAAACAAATACTAATAAGCAGCAGCTCCTCAGCTCTTTCTGGAACAATGCTGATTCAGAGAAACTGTAGTTTGCAAGCCCATGGGAAATAATGATTCGTGAAGAAAAACTGTTCTCTTGCTCTCCCTCTCCATCTGTATTGGCCTGCAGAGGAGCTGAGCTCTCCACTGAGAACAGTTATCTGCAGCAGGTGGATTAGAAGGAATTATGAGGGGACTCCAAAAACACTTTGTGTACGATGTCATCAGAAAGAACCAGCATTACTTTGTTATGGGTTCTTCTCATACTAAAACATTTTAGATGGTGGTTGTTGAATAAATAACACTCTCTCCTGCAGCCAGTTACACATTATCTAGTCACTGTAGGAATATTGATGTCAAATCTGCATTGGTAAGTATAGCAATGTCAAATACTGGAGGTAATATAAAATAAAACTGGGCTGAATGTAAAATACTTTTGTCCAGCTATCATTTCAGTGTTTCTCTATGCTGCCAAACTATACCTTTTACTACCGTGAGTGCAAAATGCAGTAAACTTGATTCAGATGTTGTAAGTTCGAACCTCTTATACTCAGGTAGTTAGCATTGTTGTTTCCACCCCCATTTTTTAATTTTCCTTTACTACTTACATTTCAGAAAGCAAAGCAATGTTTAGTTGTGATGGAACAAAAACCATTTTCTGGTTGGTGACTATTCCTTCCATCAGAGCCTCTACAACTTCTTCAGTCTCCAAAATCTTCCCAAGCCTGCACAGGAAAGCACACATGTAAGAGCTGTGGTGGTAGAAGGCAGTGGTACAAGCTTCACATGGATGCTACACATGTGCACAAACTCAGGTAATTCAAATACAACCATTGTGTGGGTTAAAGGACACTGCAGATCTTCTTTAGGCAATTATACACACTGTTATTACACAGTCAGTGGGAACAGAAGGCCTAAAGCTGGGGTAATGTGCAGTGCCTTGATGCAAAGAAGGAAGGACAGGAACACAGGGTGTAGAGAGTTACCTTGTACTGGGGTTTTTGACAAATCCAGTGTTTATAAACGATGGACAAAGGCACGTGGTTTTTATTCCATCCTTTCCCAGGGTAGACAGCTCCTCTGTCAGAGCTTTATGAAATCCAACTGCAGCAAACTTGCTTGAGCTGCAGGAGGAGAAAAGGCACGAATGAGAAGGTATAAGTAGTATTTCTACCTCTCTACAACTGCAAATGGCTTGAATAATCACATGGTACAGGCTAGGAGAAAAAAACCCACCAAATAATATAATCCATCTGAGAGACAGGGCAGAGGCTAAGTCTAACTTTCCCTGTGCCAGAACATAGTGCTGGATTAGATATTGCTGCTTTGGGAAGGAATTGTGGAATGCATAGCAGGTGTCTCAAAAGTCACTTTGGTTGCAAACAGACAGACAGTGTAAGGAAATCTTAGAATGGATGGACATTCTGTTTTGCCCATGCAAGAAGATTTTTAGAAGGAATGCAGCCTAACTAAAATTGAGGAGGACAGGCATAGTGGAAATGAAGATTAATGCTCTACTGTTTCTAACACCACATGGGAGTGCCTTGTGACTTTGGAAATAGAGGAGCGTTATGCATGCAAAACTGAGGAACAACCTGGCACAGAAATAGGTGCAGGCCTCGAGTTTAAGTCATTTCCAAAGAAAGGAGAACCAGTTAATCAGCTTATTGATTGCTATCTATTTGGACAGTGCAGTCCGAGTAAAATCCCTGGCTGGGGAGTTCTCACATTGCTGACAGTGAGTGACTCTTAGAAGAAGAAAATGTTCCCAGGGAATAATTGCTCCAAGGAGTGTTCCCATGGGAAGACTGCTGCTCTTGGAGCTGCTGTTATAGAAGGTTAGATGTGATACAGAATGACAACATGCAATGCAGCAGGTTCAATGTGCAAGCATGATTTTCCTGACATGTTTCAAGTAGAAAAATAATTTTATGTCATGATAGCAGGAGATTAGGGGGAAGCTCAGCGGGGCATACATCATGGTGGGAGCCTGTTACAGAGCAGGATGAACAGGCAGATGAGGCATTCTACAAGCAGCTGGCAGAAGTCTTATGGTTGCTGGCCCTTGTACTCATGGGCAACTTCAGCTTGCCAGATGTTTGCTGGAAATACAATGCAGCAGACAGGAAGCAGCTTAAGAGGTTCCTAGAGTGTGTGGAAGACAACTTCCTAACACAAGTGGTAAATGAGCCTCCCAGAGGAGGTGCCCTGCTAGACCTGCTGTTTGCGAACAAAGAAGGACCAGGGGGTGAAGTGGTGTCTGCCAGTGGCTGTGTTGGGCAGAGTGACCATGAAATGTTAGAGTTTTCAATCCTGGGTGAAGTAAGAAGAGCTACCAGCAGAATTTCCACCTTCAACCTGTTCAGGAGATTGATTACCAGCATCCCTTGGGAGTCAGTCCTGAAGGGCAGAGGAGTCCAGGTAGGTTGGATGTGCTTTAAAAAGGAATTCTTGAATATTCAGCAGCAGGCTGTCCCCATGTGTAGAAAGACAAGTTTTTGGGGCAAAAAAAAAAGACTGGCCTGGTTAAAAGGAGGACTCAGGAGAAAAAAAAGAATCTGTTGCCTCTGGAAGGAGGGTCAGATAACTTGGGAGGACTACAAGGATGTCATGAGGTCATGTAGGGAGAAGATTAGAAGGGCTAAAGCCCAACTAGAACTTAAGTTTGGCCACTAGAGTTAAAGAGAACAAAAGAAGTTTCTATACATTGGCAGCAAAAGGGAAGTCAAGGAGAGTCTCCATCATTTGTTGCAGAGGTTAGTGTAGTAATAGAAGATGAGGAAATGCCTGCTTTGTCTCAGTTTTTAGTATCAAGACCAGTTGTCCTCAGGATACCCAGCTCCCTGAGCTGGCAGTTAGGGACAGGAAGCTGAGTGAAGCCCCATAATCCAGGAGGAGATGGTTAGTGACCTGCCATGCCAATTAGATGGCCATCAATCTATGGGTGCTGTAGTGCCCATCGACAAGAAGGGTCAAAAAGATGATCCAAGGAACTACAGGTCTGTCAGCCTAACCTCAGTTCCAGCCAAGGCTATGGAAGAGATCATCCTGAGTGTCATTACGTGGCACATGCAGGACAACCAGAAGATCAAGTCCAGTCAACATGGATTTATGAAAGGAAGCACCTGCTTGACCAACTTGATCTCCTTCTATGACAAAGTGACCCCTTTAGCAGATGAGGAAAAGGTTGTGGATGTGGTCTATGCAGACTTCAGTAAAGCATTTGACACTATCTCCCACAGCATCCTCCTAGAAACACTGGCTGCACATGGCTTGGATGGGTGGACTCTTTGATGAGTAAAACACTGGCTGTACGGCCGGGCCGAGAGAGTTGTGGTGAATGGAGTTACATCCATTTGGCAGCCAGTCAATACTGGGGTTCCCCAGGGCTTAGTACCAGGGCCAGTCCTATTTAACATCTTTATTGATTATCTGGGGATGGGTTAGGGTGAGGTGGGGTCCGGTCTTCTACTGTGCCTGCAGTGAGAGGACGAGAGGAAATGGTCTGAAGGTGAGATAGGGGAGATTCAGATTAGATATGAACAAAATTGCTTCACTGTTAGGGTGGTCAGGCATTGGAATAGGTTCCCAAGGTAGGTGGTGGAGTCACCATCCCTGCAGGTGTTTGTTTAAGAGGCATCTAGATGTGGCACTGGGTAATAAGGTTTAGTGGTTTGGGGGTTACAGAGGTAGTGCTGGGTTGGCTGTTGGACTTGATAATCATCAAGGTCTCTTCCAACCTTGATGATTCTATTTCTATACACTACAGTCACTCCCACAAAGATAAAAAGATCAAAAGCTACTCATTAGGGGTTTACTTAACAACACTACAACGAATCACAGAATCACTACATTCTAAGGAGATGGGAGGAGGATACCTTTTGTGCCAAAGCAAAAGTCTGGAATGGTGATGGAGAGAAAACAGGAGAACCTTTCATTAGTTGATGTGTCACATGACTATTCTTTCATACAAGCACTGCTCCCAATTCAGTCAGAGCTAATAAACTTGGTATTTTCTGATGGAGAAGACACAATTAAAAAACTAAAAAAAAAGAAGCAGTGTGACTCAAAAAAAAATCACTTACCAATAAGCCACCATGAAAGAAGTCACTAAATGACCTGCTGCTGAAGCCACTGTGACAATGTGCCCGTAGTTGTTGTTCATCATGGCTGGCAGAAAAGCTCTTGTGGTCTTCAAAGTCAGTTAGAAGCAAAAGTGCAGGGGGCAGGAAGGAAGAGAAGAACCAGGTTTTCTTAGGCTTATTCAGCACTGACCCTGAAGATCATTCATTGAGAGACTAATGCTTTGTGCTGCACAGTGCCTCATGTTCTGAGAGCCACAGGGATACCTGTTCTCTGATCAGCTGCTGCATCTGGCAAGCTGCTCTCCAATGAACAGGATCTGATTTTCACTTCTCCCCTATGCAGCTCTTTAAGTTGCAGGTGCCAGTGCCAACGCTGAGAGTGTCTCATCCCCAGCACACGCACTGAAACCCTTGTCAGACTGTACCTGCTCCTTCTGCTGCAAACAAGTGTTGCTTAAGAGCTGAAACCCTCCCACTCTGTAAGCCCCACTACAGCTCTGAGAGACACCAACCCGTGCTGCACATGAGGCTGTCACCAACCTGCTCAGATCACCAAGAGGCTCTTCAAGTTTCCCAAAGACAATCTACTGAGGTGCCCCTGTGCTGTCCACACCCAAAAGACACTTTGGTAATTCACTGGTAATAATGGTTACTTTAACTATGCCTTCCCAACAACGCTCCCCAAAAAAGTAGGTGTGGAGATGGTAGTGGCCCTTACCCACATGTGAGCAAGAATGTTGACTTCAAACATTCTTTCTATCTGGTGGTCCTGAGTCGAGAGCAGGTCAGCAGCTGTGATCACACCAGCATTGTTCACCAGGATGGTCACATCCCCAATTTCCTTCTTCACCTTTTGGAGACAAAAAAAAAGCCTAGAAGTCTGTCCGTCATTCATTATAAAAAAAATAAAATACAAAAAATGCAAAGCTGCAGAAGACGTGCAACATTTATTTCTTAGCATTGTTTCTTATGGAGAGGAAGATCACACCTCTTTTCCAGATGTGGCAGGAATTGTGCAGTAGTTCCATGAATCTGGTTTAGATCTGATCCTCCTCCCTTAAATAATTACTGCCAAAATTTATTGTTCTCCACACCCTGCGCACAGACACAGTTTGGACTCTGTAAGTCACACTTGGGACTATAAAAGTACTGACTGTTCTCAGCCAGCTGGACCAGAGCCTTTACAGAAAAATGTTTTATATGTCCTCAGTGTTGTCTCTGTTCCTTCAGAGGCTGGAACTCTACAGAGCAAACTTGGCAATGAGGAATGATGCCCTGGGGCCTCAGTAAAGAAGATAAGCCTGGCTGTGACCTCGGAAGTGTTACATCTCTCTGTTTACAGAGGAAAGCAAGGAGCGGGGATTTGCCTGCAATGCCTCTTTTCTCGTTTTCCTGACTTTTCTGAAAATCCAGCATGTTTGGGTGAGCCTTTGGCTTTGCCCCTGCTCCCCTACCTTTTCTGCAGCACTGTAGATCTCCTCCCGTTTGCTGCAGTCCACCACGAAGGCTTCAACAGTGGCTCCCAGGCTTTTGCATTCTGCTGCCGTCTCGTCAACGCCATGCTGGAAGGGGCAGGAAAGAGAAACAGTTGTGCATAACCGGCCCTGCCCTCGTGTTGCTGCTCAGGCATCGTGGCAGGGCAGTCACAGGCTGCAGATGTCTCTTAACTGTGTAACCACTGCCAGGGCTCTGAACAGATCATGGCTCCCTAGGGAAGGAGCTGTAAGGTGGGGTCCTTGGGAGGACAGGCATTCCAGCCTTAAATTTTGGACCTAAGTGGACTGACTGCCAGAAATGCAATGTGGTAACAAGAGTGAGTTTGCCTTGGTAAGGCACATGTAGCTAAACTGCAGAAAAGGGGCACACAGAGCCTATCACAGCACAGCAGGCAGACACTGTGAGTGGAAACAGAGCTCTTAAAACACAGACCTGTCTGATACCCCAATATATGAAAAGTGGCTCTATGTGTTTCTGTATTCACAGACTGGCTCTGAGAAGTTCCCTCCACAGTGCAAAATGTAGAGAGTTTTCTTTCAACAATGGCATTTGACACAGAACAGAAGCTCCTCTAAGGCACTTTATCAACTCAATAAGCCATGGCAGAAGTGAATTTGCTTTAGCTTTGTTGCCAGGTGCCAGATGACTTGTGCAGTGAAAAGCCCCAGGTCACAAATTGCCTGGGACAGCTCAGCATCTGTCATTACCTGTGCAGGTCCCTGCAGTGTGTGATTGCCCTCAGTCCTGGCTGCTGCTTAACACTGAGAGCCCCTGGGGAGGAGGCCCTGTCAAGGTAGCTGGACTGGAGAAGCATGCTTTTAAATCCTCCGGAATCCACCACCTCCTTTGGTACTGAATTTCAATTCCTTACACCCATCCTTACAATATGTTTCCCAACACCAAAGCCAGGTGTCGCTCTCTACTAAATTTATTCCTTAATCTCCACATTCCATCCAGTGAACAAGGACAACGCTGTACTTTGTTGCAGCCCTGTACACACTTGGAGAGTGAGGCCAAGCCTCCTCCACCCCTCCAGTGTCTGGTCTTAGCCAAAGCAGGCAGCACAAACAGGGAAAATGTTCTACAGTATCTTCCCTGTTTCTACATCCCCTTGTCCTCAGCTTGGGTTTGCTTTGGGGTATTTTTGCCTGTTTGTGGGGGGCTGGGTTCTGGTTCTGCAGCCTCAAGAGGACAGGATGAACTCTGCAGCTCCTGACCCACTGTCTCAGAAACCTTTCCCACTCTCTGCTGTCCAGCCTCCACCTGCCAAGGTCTCTCTGCCTTCCAGTCACATTATCTGGAATGGAATCTGAGCCAGTGTAAACATTGAGCAATGCAGGAGCCACCTACACCTGGAGGTGCCCCCGAGAGCAGCGGGGCTCGCACGCAGCGATGCTGCTGCTGCGGTGGGTCAAGAGAAAACACCTCCCGCAGCAGGGTCTGCAAAGCACCCGAGGCCAGGGAGACCCGGGCAGGCAAACCCGCTCCCGAGCACAGCCAGGCTGCTGGTCCGGGCGTGCCGTGCCCGGCAGCCCCGGCAGCGGCTCCAGTGCCCAGCACATCCCTCCCCGGGGCAGCGCCTGTGCCGGGGGTGCCGCTGCCGAGCCGGGCCATGCGGGGCCAGCGGGGCCGAGCGCTGTGCTGGGGCAGGGGCTGCTGCGGGGCCGGGGCGGCGATGGCCTCGCTGGGCTCCGGAGGGGAGCAGCGGGGACACGGGCCGAGCCTTTACCTTGCTGATGTCCCAGAGCACCAGCCGGCTCTGGCGCTTGGCGAACTCGAGGGCGGTGGCTCTGCCGACGCCGTGGCCAGCGCCCGTGATGAGCACCAGCTCCCCGCTGACGGACTTTCTGCTCACGGGCAGGAAGAGCTTCACGAACGCCTCCAGGTAGGAGAACACCAGCGTGCCCAGGAACAGCAGCAGCTCCAGCACCAGCCCCATCCTCCTCCCGCGGCACCCGCTCCGCGCCCGCGCCCCGCCCCGGCCCGGGCCACACCCCCCGGGGCGCCTAGTCCAATCAGAGCGCGGATCAGCCCCGGGGGCGGGGCCGGGCCGAGGTGAGCGCCGGGGTGAGCGTGGATGGGAGAGGGGGGGATCAGCGGGATCAGCGGGGGGATCAGCGGGGAGGGATCAGAGGGATCAGCGGGCGGGGTCACCGGGCAGGGATCACGGATGGGATCATAGGGGAGGATCATAGGGAAGATCAGCAGAATCACCGGGGAGGGATCAGCGGGATCACCGGGGGGGATCAGCAGGGGATCACAGGGAGGATCAGC